>JAIPRL010004313.1:0-39321 GCA_025469235.1 Pemphigus obesinymphae
ATTATTATTATTATTATTATTATTATTATTATTATTATCATTATTATTATTATTATTATTATTATTATTATTATTATTATTATTATTATTATTATTATTATTATTATTCTATCGCCGGGACGGGACCGTCGGACACGCGTTCGTCATGACGTACGGTGCCGGCCATTCGGCGGAAATCGTAACGTTGCTGTATTCCATGTCGCTGTCCATGTCCGCGTTCTTCCAAAACAACCTGCTCATCCGGAAAGCGTGCAACTCGACCGCGCCGTTCGGCGAGTGCACGCGCGGCGAGGCGAACGCCCAGCACATCGTGTCCGTCATCCACTCGTGGAAAGCGACCATACAATACAGTATTCCCGTCGTGCTCATAGTGCTAGCGGGTAAGACGGATTTAATCATATAATAGGTTATAATCGTTAATCGCGGTATAATATGGATGATGTGATAACACATTATATTATATTATATTATTATATCTATACTTATTTGCAATTTTTTTTTTTTCGTAAAAATTTAAATATTTCCGTGTGTATATACAGGTTTTCAAAATTAATCGATCGTTTAAAATTGTCTAACAATGGTTAATGTATTGTATAAATTTCACATTTTAACATCAAATTATTGAATACATAAAATGTAAAATTAAATTTTTTAAATGGTCAATTTTAAATGATCCTTGTAGGGGAGGGAAGTATGAATTTTGTCGATAATAGAACACCTGTAGCAGGTAGGTACGTTTAAAAAACTAAAAAACAAGTCCAAAACTCCGAAGTCGATACGAGTACCTATTTTAAATGGTAGTTAGGTGGTTCGCAAATTCGATTCTATTTTTATTATATAGTATTTATTTGTTTACATAGTATTATCTACTTACCTAGTACACTTTTATCTATGAGTAGGTATTTTAGATAGCATATAAATTTGCTAAGGTTTGCACAATCAATTACGATTAAAAACGCAGTTCAATTACACTATAATGATTACAATTTGTAGCAGTACCTTTATTATTCACAATATATTATTAAGTAAATTATGTATTATATATATATTATTATATAAAAAAAATTGGGTGTTTCTATTGCACAGTGGTATTTTTGTACTTAATAGATGTACTACTAGAAATTTACGCATAAAGTTATGCTCTCAAGTTCCACTACATAGTCTTTTATTTATGTGTTGATTTTTAGTGATAATTTGATCAATTATTATTATTTATTTATTTTTTGTTTGAATAATTTAATATAAAGGTAATGAATATACGTAGGTACCAATTATATATAATATAATGATAATAAATTTTTACGCTCCAATGCACAAACACGATTGTGGTTTATAAATAATATTTGTATAACGATGAAAATATTATATTTCTTTAAAATTTGATAGTCAACGTTCCTATACATATACCTATATCTATAAGTAGGTATATTATTAGGTATATATACCTACTACTATATAGTTATTGTACGTTTTCTTATCAAAATATTGTAATATATTTTTTTTTTCAATAATAAAAAGATTGAAGGTAAAACAATATTTATTAAAACAAAAGAAAGAAAATATAATTTAACAATAATAATAGAAAAAATGTTCTCGTGTCAAGTTAGTGCTGCGGCATTCTTTGGTACTAGCATATGAGTAGTCACGATATGAATAAACAAAGAAATACCTATAACCAAAGTGAAGATATAAATGATATAAAATTATGATTTACCCATAAATTAATATGCACAGTAAAGATACACACATAAATATTCTTTTTGTAACACTGAACTTGGACTCCTCTATAAATTGTTTAAGGGTCACATTAGTGAGGCTTATGTAATACATTGGAACGGACTGTGTGATGTATACGAGCATAAGACTAATATTATAAAAAGTGTGAATTATGGACAACGGGAAGTTACATTTGGAAAGGACATTATGGATTTAATATGAATTGATTCAAGACTACATATACGAGATGAAACAGAGGAGCTGAAGATTTTAAATTATACCTATATAATACAGTTTTTGATGTAAGCAGTGATGTGTCTGGACTCTATTGTAGATACCTACTGCAGATGGAATGAGCCTGATGCACTTGCCTCCCCCCCTCTCCGTTTAGTCGTTTTACCAACGTATATATTGCATAACTTTTATTATTTTAATTATGAATTAACAAAATGCAATATAAACAGTATACTTTACACTGTACTAAATCCATAAGACTCCATCACGTTTGTGATGTCCATACAATTTATATAAATTCGTGGGCTCTGAACCGAAAGATTTCAACTGGGAATTTTCAACACTTCTAGGAGAACATTTTTACTGTAGGTATTAGGATATTAATTGATATTGATTTGCATAAATTTAGAACTTTTGAGGACTCTGTAACTTATGCAGTACCTACCTATAATGATGCTAATTAGTTCATTCCAATCTCAAAACGCATATGATACTATAACTAATTGAAAATTTAAAAAAATGGGTGTAAAAAAGTGATTTTTCAAAAACTATAGATTTAAAATCTTTGGTTCAATGTTTACGAATGTATAAAGTTTATACCTACAATTATTATTAATACCCGTTTGTTCTCTTTTACACTAATCACGTTACATTTGTTATTCGTAGATCATAATAATCTAAATTGCGGTAGTTACAAGTAAATAACATTTTATGAAAAGCCAATAAAGTACAATATTCATCTATTTTATACAAAGCTGATAAATTTTATATTAAAATAATTTACATTATACTTATTACTATCGGAAAACGGACACTGTACTATCTATTGTTTTATTTGCTTACCACAAACACTTTGTATGGTCAAAATAAAATCAAAATAATCTCATAATCTGTTTATCAAAACTGTTCAAAATTTTCATTTTACATTAAGGGCAAAACATTTTTACACTGATAACTATAGTTGCATCCAAACCTAGATACTATTTGCGTGCCAGATTTTCTACAATCCAAAAACATTTTCTTTCCCTTTTTTTATAAAAAAAAAAAAAAATAGTAGTTGCCATTACTACAATTTTCAATTTAAATGACAAGTTTAATAACAATATCTAGGTAAAAAAAACCAAATAAAAACAGTAAAAACGCAATATGTATTTTAGTATAGTTACGAGAAACGTATCAAGTACTTGTAAAAATATTATAATGAGTCTAAGTAAGTGAGAAATCACAAATATTCTATTCGACTAGTATAACTATAGCGATTATATAGATTATATAATCAATATAATGTTAAAGTAAAATAAACATATAATTTGAATAATATTTATCTATCTATAATAAATTTAATTATTAGGTAGGTAACTCAAAATTTTTATCTTGCAAATGTAAATAACAAATTTTAAATAAAAATGTTTCACAACCTTATATTTTATACAGTGATTGCTTTACCGTGCTCCACTCATTTCTTTTTCACTCATATATTTTTTAAAAATATTTTTTTGTTAATTCGAGCTAGGTATAACAACAAAACATTTATAGATTTCGGATCTTAATACCTTAAAAAGAAGAAATTAAAAAAATAAAAGCCAGAGAAGCACTTCGCACGTCGGTAGGATATAGGTGAAGGAAGTAGGTTCATCATCCCTTCAGTTCTCGGACAGGATATTATATGTAATGTACTTCTACTGCTTCTGGTAGAAAAGTTGCTCACAGAAAAAATGTTATCACTGTAAAAAATAATATTAATGTAAAATCAATAGCTCCCTTGCTCCACTCAGAATCTAAAAAAATACACTTTAAATAATTTTATTTTACTATTTTCGTTGAATACAAATTATAAAATATATAAACAGAAAAAGTAACACGTATGATTTAAAAACTGAAAAATATTATTTTTATTGTTGATATAAACGATGAAATAAAATAAAAGAAATATTGTTTATTGGTTAAATACCTTGTATTTAAAAAAAAATTAAAAAGTACCCTAAAAATTAAAAATGTCTTAAGACTTCAAAAACTATAAAAATGCTTCTTAAAAATAATTATTATTTTTGGATAATATGGATAAAACTCATTTTGAGCATGGTATTTTTTTTTGAGAAACAGGTCCTTGGACGTAAAAAAATCATAGTATGTATATTATGAAATATATAATTTTATTATGTTGTTGGCCCACTTATAAAGACATTAACAACAACAAAAAACTAGTATCTACACTAATAACCATAAATATGTTGCCACTAATATTACCTATATAATATAATATATTAAGTGTATTATCGTATTTGTTTAAAAATCTTGTAGATTTGATTTAATCTAATATTGCAGGTATAAATAATCCTGAATATACCTATCACTAGTCATAGATTCTGAGCGATTGTATTGTATTGAATTAGTTTTAATATGTGCTGTTTTTCATGTCTGTGTACCTTTATTCGGGTAGAATGAGTCGAGGAGGAAATTTTGTTGTAAAAAGCTCTCTTGTTAATAAATTGGTTCTAATTGATATTTTAGAGAAATAATTTCTAAATTTTCTCAGTAGTTTTTTTAAGCGTAAAGAAAAACTACTTTTTATAATGAAAATATTTTATAAATTTATGAAATAAAAAAATAAAGTTGTTTTGAATACAATTTAAAAAAGAAATATCGTTATAGCTATAGGTTCCAAACTTTGCTCACAATCGTCTTTCGAATGCTGCTTTTCTTCTTTGATTTCAAATTAAAAATAATACACTATTCAATAATCTGAGGACTAAAGTGACTATATGTACTAACTTACACCGTTTATATTTAATGCTTTTTTTATTTTGTAATCATTTTTTAATGAAAATTTCAAATACGATATTACATTTTCTATAATATTAAGCTCAAAAACGAATGATAAATATGAACTTTAAATAAAATGATAGTAGGTACCTACTAATTAAATACAATAAATACAATACAATAAATAATAATTAAATATATATATATATATATATAAGTATGCTGTAAGAATATGACAATGACACCAAGAAAATGTACGTAAATAACAAATAGAATAGTATCTCACCTGACACCTATACTTTGTTCCATCTAAGGTTATCCACTATAAAGCTGATAATGGAATTCTACATAGATGATAGATGTAATCTTTATACCTGATTTTACTACAATTATTACCTATATTTAGAAATTTATCCAAAGCTTTTCTCTAAAGTTTGTACTATATAATACTATATATAATATTATAATACTAATAACAAGTAGGTAATGTGGGTAATATAATTATTACTTATTAGTAATAATAATTATAATAATGGGTGAATAATAATTTTTCTTAAAACTAACTACCTAGTATTTTTAGTTCAAACTTAATAAGTATAACTACTTAGTAATATACTCGTATTATAATATAATACATTTTATTAAATTTAATTATTAAAAATTAATAGTTTTACATCCTCTTATTTCCCAAACTCTAACATGTTCAGGTTTGTACCTTCATATATTATTGGGGAGTTGAAGATGGTTTTTAATAGCTACGATAATCATAGCTACAACATTATTGGACGGGTTTGGTAAATATAGTAGGTTTGCACCAGACACCAGACGCTACCAGCAAGAAAAATCTCGTTAGCTACCTCACTTGCTACCTGGGAGTCGAACCGTGACCACAGTCGACCCCCTTTTAATTTAATTATAATGATTTAAATTGAATTATAATATGTTTCATATAATTGTTTTCCCAATACTATTAATGCATACTCATCTACTGATAAGTGATAACTAGTATAATGTATTTAAAAATTATAATTCCGGAGTTAGTGAATTGATCTATTTACATCAATTAATGAACCGTTTGACTAATTAAAGATATGTTATTTATAGGATTACAATAATAGGCGTAATTGTTTTATAATGTATAATTAAATACCTAATTTGTAATATTTACATAAATGGAACGAGGAATCTATTGATTTTATTATGATTTTTTTTTTCTGGTAACCATTTTTTGGGTAGAAGGAGCCGAGTAAGAGTTTTGGAGTAAAGCGTTTTTTGTTGTTATTCTTGATGGTACTTTTAGATTCTGAGCGTAGCAAGCTGGGAGCTAGTAGTTTTACAATGATGTTTTTTCTCTGTTAACAAATTTACTACCAGAAGGAGTGCTCCGATCTTTACAAGTTCACATAGTTTCCTGTAGTAAATTTCATCTAGTTGGTACTTTAAAGAAGTTATTTTTCGTTTTTGTCAACAATTTTTTAATGCGTAAGGAAAAACAACAAAAAAATAAAAATAAAATGAGGTAAAAACGCCAAATATACAATTTCGTTAAATCGAGATTTTTCATTAATTTCTTCGTAATTTCGAAAATAATGACTTGAAAATCTTGAAATTTACATCGAATATTTAATTTAGTAATATATTTACGTGGATTAAGTTTTTTTAAATTTTTTCGTGCATGTTCCTTAGTAACTTTGCACCAATCAAATTGCCGCTTTTTATATATTTTTTAAAAAAAAGGCGGGAACCAAATTTGCTTTCATAGTTTAATGCTATATGATAATATAATTAATATTAAGAGTTATGTATATTACACTGAAGCTACGCTTTGCAGAATCGTTTTATTGAATACAATGATTTATTATT
Source organism: Pemphigus obesinymphae (assembly GCA_025469235.1). Lineage (NCBI taxonomy): Eukaryota > Metazoa > Arthropoda > Insecta > Hemiptera > Aphididae > Pemphigus > Pemphigus obesinymphae. The sequence continues at coordinate 6,577 of JAIPRL010004313.1, forward strand.
GCTTTCAAATGCAATACATCCACCAAGCATATCCTGCCCAGTAGCGAAGTGCATCCATCCCTATTCTCTACTGACACCTGACGAGCGAAGTGCACCTTTTTTTAAAAGTAATTTATTGGTTTTACCAGTAGTTATCTAAAACGTAAAGGTAAAACTACCTTTCATCACGGAAAATGTTTGTAAATCGAAAAATAACAAATTAAGTTACTATGGTTACTATTTATTACTGAAATATTATATGGTGACATAAAATTGGCAGTTATAAAATTTTCAAATTATTACAATTTTTTGACAATATTATAATATTTATGTATATTATACCAAGATCCGATCAAAATCGTTTAATTTTACTTAATATACATAGCAAAGTGCTTCTATCTCCTACTTGTTGCTTTTTAAAATTTTTATGCTTTATTATTTTGATGATTATAAGTATAAGTTACACTTGGTACCAAAATTTTTTCTGAAAAAAATTAATTTTTTTGATTTATCATAATTATAGTATATGTATTGTCACAATTACCAGTGAGCAAACAGAGCAAAGCCCTGCCAAGGGGGTCCAAATATTATTTTTGGGAGGCCCATTTTAAAATGTATATTCTTTTGTGAACTGCATTCTATTATTTTTTGTTAAATTAATCTGTGCCTGGTCTTCTTTAAATATTGTTTTATTCATTTAATTATGATATTCATGTAGATATAGCTGAGCATTGTATATCGTTTATTGATTGATCGGCTGCTTCTGTATTTATATCTATGTTTGATATCTAGAACATAATAATTGGTAGGCTCCTGAAGACGAGTCTGTATCTGCCAATGTAGAAATTATTAATAGCCTATCTAGCTACAATATCGCATCAAATAACTCCAAAAAAGTAATAATGGAGTCATTTCGATCAACTCATTTCGTTGGACATAATAATTTTAATTGATGAACTTTAGATGTAGGGCAAACACGTTGTATTGAACCTAACATAACATTTTGTCTTTTTGAATATTTAAAAAATATACCAACTTTTTGTATAGTACCTATCAATACTATTTCGAATAGATTGAATATCACACGTTTATGATATTGTTAAGTTTAAACAATGTGAGCTACAATGAATGTAGTAGGCAAGTGGATATTTCTCAGTTATGTGGGATTGTACACCATTAAAACATCCGTTCATTGTTGCCGCGCCATTGCAACCTTGGCCATGCAAGTATTTTAAATCTATATCAATTTCCTCAAGTATATTTATAAGTGTAGTTGCTAAGCCTAAACCTGTAACATCATTAACAGGAACAAACATCAGAAAATCTTCTTTCATTTGCATGGTAGTAAATTCAAAATATCGTGCACTAAGGGAAAACTGCTCAATACCTAATATGTTCGCAGTTTTATCAGCTAATATAGTACAATATTTAGCATTATTTATTTAAAAATTAAGTTTAAACAAATATATAATATTTGGTTTTGAATATCACCACTAATGTAAGTCGCATTGCCTTGTGAGCTTTTTAAATGTTCAGCTTGGTTAACATCACCTGACATCACTTTAAATCGTAAAAGTGAACTAAGGTTTCCATCATTTTCTGTAGGAGGATTTTTACAGTCAATTGGTCCCGAGTCTCGATGATTACGTAAAGCTAGACTTTGACGGTCACAAAAACAGCAGTTTCAATAATTAGTATTAGTTTTGCACGCTTTTGTTTGTTTAAGGATTTCAATGATTTATCCAATTGTACATCAATAGGATCAATGGTTTTATTATAAACTGACATTAAAGAATCTATCTTCAATACTGACATTTTTTGATACTTATTTAAACTATGTATTTTGAATTTTTCCAAAGCAATTTTCCAATTTGAAAATGCTGTTAAAACAAATAATTTTTTATCACCTTTTTATCTACCACATATATATAACACAGTATTATTTACATTAGAATCAGACACTTTAACAAAATCCTCGACAAATCTAAATTCTGGTTTTTTATTAATAATTTAAAAAAATTAATTCAAAATTAGTAAGTTTTCTAATATTTAAATATTTTATTTTTATTATGAGTTTATTAATTACCTCATGTGATACTCTTGTAGAAGAAACATCCTTATTATCCATGGCTATGCCACTGTATTTGTATAGGATTGGAATGTTCTTTTATACATTTTAATCCTGAAAATAGCATACTTTTATGTATTTTTAACATAAATAATTAAACATTAATAATAAACAGTAATATAATTTAAAAAGTGAATCTAATATGACATTTGTACAAGATGCAGCATATATGTAAAATAAAAATGGATGTACCACTATTATTTATTAAAAATTTATGTGTAATATGTAATAATTATTTTTAAAATTCAAAATTTAATTGAGTTTAAGTAATAGTTATATTATTATATAAAACTTCCTAGTACAATTCAGATAATATCGACTAATCTCTAACTAATTTTATATAATTGGATTCTCGAAAAAAATTTATAGTTACCAAACATACAAGTATACTAATAAATAAAATAACTGTTATAAATAGTGACGTGATTTTATCTGTGTTTATAGTTTTATTATTATACAAATAAAACTGATGAAATATGTACAACGTAAATTTTTTTTTATTTAAGTGCAATCACTCAATATGGAACTGTACATGTATTTATTGGTTTTATTCAATTTCATATTTTACATTTATACACATAAATAATATATTATGTTTAAAATTCGATATTTTTTTAATACCTACTTTTAAAGATATATTACTTGTCTATACAATGTTGAAAAATGTATTATTAAGGTTATTTCGGTTTTTATATACCTACAATTATTTTTAGAAATACTTTGTGTATTTATATTGATATATCAAATATTATCAATATAACTAAATACTAAATATTGTTGACTGGCAGGTAATTATAAATTTATATATTGTTTAAAATAGAAAAAATGGATGAGTGGGTAAATATTTTATTATCTTACAAATTTTTATTGTTTCATTTCACTTTTTATATCTCAGCATACTCGTATAACGTTTAAATGTAGCAAACTATTTGTTCAGTGTTGGATTTTTGAAACTGTTTTGTTTTTGACTATAATGATACACTCACAAATATCAATAATTATAATTATGTAAGTGAAAATTTGAAACTTTAGTTATTCTATCCCATTTTCAGAGTTATATATTTATAGGTACCTATAATGTAGAAACTAGAAGGGGAATGCACGCATACATATTTCTTATAAATAACAGGTACTCCCAAATTATATTGCACTGTTTTTAAATATCTCTCCGTTAAATAATTACCTACCGTCATGTGTCGAGTTTATAAATAAATGGAAATATATTTAAAACGTTATTTTACAATGACAATCAGTTGCTCACCACTCGTCAAAGTGTATAAACATTTTAAAATAAATTATTTATAATTTATAATTAATAATATATACTTATATTTATTTATTTCTTATTAATAAGTAATAGACAGATACCAAAATAATAACATATTTACAATAAAAAGTTATGAAAAAAAAAAATGAAGAAAAAATATGTAAACAATATCACTTACAAAATAATTTATGCTGGGAAATTCGAGTTCGCCAATCGCATGAACAAAGTTAGGGGTTCGTTACATAAGTAGTTCGTACCACTAAAGGGAACCGAATAATCCTGATGAGATTTAGAAGGGCGAGGAAAAACATAAATATTTACTTTAGAAAGAAGGGTAGGTTAAACTATTAGTAGTTTTAGGAGGAAGGTATTACTTGTGAATTGCCTATGATTCGCTAATGAGGATAGACCCAGTTTATTAGCAATAGGTGATTAATCATGAGAGGAACATTCGATTTTGCAGAAATAAGATACAAAGTTAAAAGAAACTTACGTTGGACCCGTTCCATTTGTCGAGAATCATTATATAAATAAAAATATGAAATAAATATTTATATTTTATAGATACCTATTTATGTTTTATTTTTATAGACAGTGTATCTTTATTCTTTACTGTATACTATAACTATAAATATACTGTAAATATACATTTTATATACAATATACATGTATAATATACATATTATAGGTACTATAATATTATATTATATGTGTTTATGTTTAAATTATAAAAAAATCATATATGAAGTTAGCAACTTATATAGGTATACAAATAATAACAAATTTATATTCATAATATATATAAATAAGTTTGGAAAACACTTCGCAAGCGTCGTGCTAAAGTCCCGATTTCTAAACTTATTTTAAACAATATAAAGTATAAACTATAATTCTATAAACAATTCCTTTAACCTACTAATCTAATATACTTTATATAGAAACCTAAAATAAACGAAATTAGGGAAAATTGTAAATATTGATATTGGTAACCACAGCAACGATTTTAAAGACAGACTACAGACATATGTTAGGAAAAACAAACTATTCAAGCGTACTTGATTTACTGTTTTTTATCACCCTATAGAGTATAGGGCACTATAGTACCCATGAATAACAAAATGTAAGGACAATCAATTTTCAAATCAACAATATTCTTCGTAACTATGGACAGATGGACATGGACGGACGGATAGATAGATACGATAAGATTAGATAATTTTATTAACGAGAAAACAATTTATACTATTTAAAAAAATATATTGAGTACCTAATAGTAATAATAATTAGTTGACCCAATTCACCACAGAGGTAAGAATCTCGTATATCTGTAAAAATTGGAGGATCTAATCATTTAATTTTTAATGTTAAATAAAGAAGTATATACATCATAGTTTTCTTACAGGCTTTGTATTCAAATTAACCTTAACTTTTAACACTAGGTAGTAAAATTAAAACTCTTAACATTTTTTTATAATGCAGTATATAAAACCCAAATAATCTGCAAAGTTTAGTATTATATACCTATAACACCCAAATTGACTATAACCAAAATGCATAGGTGTACCACACTTTTTATTTAGACTTTAAAATGATGTAATGATGAGCGTAGATTTCTGAATGAGGGGAATTCTTGACCCTTGTGAACTTAGTAGTGCAACATTAGCAGCCATCAATCTAACTTATCCAACAAATTTTTTGGTGGTTGTTGGACATTGTTGAAAAATTTTCAACATTTGTTGGAATTTATTTTCGCCGGTATGAAGAATTTAACTTTTTCACTGCTATGTTCACACTCGCAGTGCAAAAGTTTGTTGGACCTTATTTTATAGGTTTAAATTAAGGTACAAAGGTAAGTAACATGGTTTTTTTTTTAAACAAATATCGCAATTTTACACACAATGAAAAGTAGTATCAACACGTGAATATTTTTAAACTACTCTTAAAATATATTAAAATATTTTTTAATTGTTGGATTTCCATTTTTCTTAAAATTCTATAAAAATTGTCTATACAAAACCCCTTAAAACACGGGTGTTAAAGTAAACCTATGTAAAATTTTATAATAAATTTGTTACAATTATAGTTTTTTTTTTTTTGGAATTAATTGATAACATTATGAAATATAAAAATATTTATCTACAACATTCGATGATATTGTCCAAAATTTAAAGTAAGATCACTCAGAATCGTTTTTTTTTTTTTAAAAAGAAATGATTTATCATTGTTTAAAATTCAATATATCCACCACCAGTTCCTACCTAACGAGCGAAGTGCTTCCACCCCCTATTGTCCGGCTTTTTATATTCTGGTTTGGTACAATATTTCTAAACACGTTTACTTTTATGGTGAAAATTTGACTATACTATTATAAATAAAACAGCAAAATCAGCATATTGTTTTGAGTTATTATTTTATATTCATGAATTTAAATGTATTAACAATTTTCATCTATTTGGACTTCAAAGATTCGTATTTGTTATCGTATGAGCATTAATTTCGATTATTATATGTATGTACCTGTAGGTTATACGTATATAATATTGATATTGTTTTATTTTGTATATTACTCGGTTTTTATCAAAACAATTAATAACCGACATTTAATTTTAAAAATTCACCACTATATGGTATCACGTATTAATGTATTTATTTATTATTGTCACAATTTTAATTAAGATTAAGATTTAAAAGTCCTATGCAAATATGTAATATTTATTATCAACGGATAATCATATGTTATTTACATTTCAATTTGTCTTATAATTTACATAATTTAATCGATTTTTAATTAACATATTATAGTATAACTGAAATTGGTTACAGGTCCATGGAGTGACAGTCATGGTAGACGACGTAGGCCACTGATTTTTCTACCAATTATCGGTCAAGTTTTAACGGATAGCTTGTGTATTTTAAATGTTTATTTTTGGAAGTGGCCTCCCCACGTCGCTGCAATTTTTGAAGCTATAACACCTGGGTTGTTCGGTGCTCGAAGCATGTTCTGGGTAGGTATGATATCATACATATCGGATAATTGTTCAACTGAACTGCGAACATTGAAGTATGGAATCTTAAATGCAATATACACTATCAGTACTTTAGTTGGAACGGGACTAGCTGGGTTTTTAAATGTTGACCTAGGATTTTATGGCGCATTTATGGTACCAATTATGTTAAATTTAATCGCCATTTTAATTGGTTACTTTTTTGTTAAAGACAATTCTAAGCCATATGATAAAAACGTTGTATGGCTAAAGCCAAAATATTTTTTCCAAAATTATTTCAACATATTCAAAAAAGATTCGAGACTTGCTATTATCACGTTAATATCATTATTATTATGCCAAGGTGTATTAGTGGGAAGAATAGCAGGTAAGTTAATCGTTAATTTTTATTTTCTAAACATTATTATAATAATAGGTATAATATTAAAATCTATACACTGACGGGTAATTATTTAAATTTATTAGATATATACACTATACCTACATTTAATTAACTATATATGATTTTGTTTGAAAATAATTTGATACCTATATGTATTTTTTAATTTGAATATCTTTATATATAGTTCAATAACTTCAAATATTGTTTTCTCATACACAATTTTTGATAAAATGAACACGAGAATAAAATATTATTAGATTATTTAAATGCTAATAGAATTGCCTGGAAAATTATTCATTATTATCGAATAAATAAAAGGAAATTTTATTGAAATACATATTGCAGTATACATTTATTCTCATAATATAATATTTTGAATATAAATAAAGTAAAAATATAATGAATAAATTAAGTAACGACTTAACATCATTAAATATAAAAATGTAATTACCTATGATTAGGTAGTAAAATTACTTGAATATAATATTTTATGCGAATCTTAATTTTTACATAATCTTATTTTCATTAGTGAAAATTTAATAAGACGCTTTTTATGTGTAAACATTAATCAAAATATAAATTTTCCTACATACCAATATTGATGGGACGTAGTACCTGACTCAGTTGTCTTTGTTTGATACACACATTAGTAAAATTGGGTTTTGTATTTCCAATTTCGTGAACAATCAGTTGATTTTAGGATATGATAACCTACTATCATAATTAGTAAAGATAACATAATCTATGACATGTAGAAATTATATTTTCATTAAATTAAATTTAAAGCCAAATATTCACAATGTAATTATTACGTTATTTATACAATTGTAAAAAATATGTAATTAAATTTATCGAAAAAATAATTCATACATGTCATAAATTATGTTCTCTTCGTTAATTATGATAATAGGTCATTATATCTTAATATTAACCAATTGTTCATGTAATTGGAAATACAAAACCCGATTTTACTATGTTGTGCGCGTGTCAGACAAAGACAACCGAGTCAGATACTACATACACCCTCTAAAAATGTTAATATTATTTTTATAATATTCTTTTAATTTTCATATTATTAATATCATACCTTTATATTGAATTAATAATTAATATAGATTTTCTCTGCATCTATAATTGGAATATTAATTTCTCAATTTTCAGGTGAATATGCCATTACGTATCTTTTTATACGATACAAATTTAAATGGTTCGAAGTAAAATACAGCTATTTTGCTGCTTTTAAAATGATGATGATATTCGTTGGTAATTATATTGTATGTTTAGAATAATTATATTTTTTACGGAAATAATTTAATTAATTGATAAAAAAAAGTTTTTATGTTTTAAAAAAGGTAATATGACAATATTCATACTATTTTAAACTGAGATTTTAAAAACAATTACTAGTTTTAAAATAACTAGTTATTGAATTTTTAGATATTACCTATATGTCATATATTTTTTATTGAATATTTCAACATGAAACATAATACACTACTCATTTTCTCAGTCAATTTTTGTGTAATTCTACAGCAGTAATTTTTTTAGTTTTTTACACTACCTATTACAAATAAATAAAATGTGTATTATTTATTTATCTCAATGACTTTTTGGTTGTTTTAATACCAACCTATATTTTCAATTTAATATTATTATTTTTATTTTAATTATAGAATTATAACGTATAAATATCAAATGTTGAATTAGTAGATTAGTATAGACTATAGATATTTAAAATAATTTAAGTTTAGATAAACGTCACGGAGAAACAAGATATTTTTTTAGTCCTCCGTATTACTCTTTATCCTCTTCAATATTTTAAAAGTTAATAAAAAATAATTCAGTATTTATAATATACTAATGTATATTTTGAAACAGAATATCAAGTTAAAGTAGGTTACTAAATGTAAAAAAAAAAAAAATAATAATAATAACTAAACAAACCGTTTAGATAAAAATAGTTAAAAATAAATGTTTAGAAAATGGTAGGTAGGTACAGTTTAATAAACACTCTAATACTGTATTACAGTGGTTCCCAACTCAACACTAGGCACGGACCACTTTTATAAATTTTCCACTGTCACGGACCATGACCTGATTCCACCCCCTCTTCATATCACTTATTTTTTTTTTATACTTTTAGGTATAGTTTATAATTTGTATGTACAAAAAAAAAAACCAGAAATACAGTTTATATTGTGGAAAAATAGCTTAACTTATTTATTGATATCAGACTAATTTAATAAAACAAGGTGATACAAATTCCAATTTTGGTATTTAATCAATATGGAAATAACATTTTATAAACTTAAATTAATTGACTTTTAATCAATGTGAAAAAAAATATTAAAAGTTTACATAAATAAGCACCTACTTAATTAATGGGACTTATTAGCGCGCGTTTCTTTGACCAGTTGTGGGATCCTTGGAATGATGCTGTTGCTCATTGAAAGTCGCATATCATCACTTGGATTCAGACGATTTCGTTGTTTATTTTTTATTGTTAATAGTGAAGAAAAACCTTGCTCACATAAATATGTAGTGGAAAAAACCATGAAGAAACGTAATGCTGTTTGGCGAATGTTATGTTGTTGGATATCCCATGGCCTTTTTATACCATAACTCTTCTAAGTTCGCATTATATTCAAACGAATTCTTTAAGTTGCTGTCGTTCTGAAGTTCTATTAATTCTTCTTGGATTTCATCAAGAATATTCTTAACTTCAACAGTGAAAGGATTACGTATTAACTTCTTAATGGTATTAGTGTCTACTACAGTACTACACCATATTCTGGAAAGTATCTGGTAAATTTCTCTTTAAGGATTTTTAAGCGTTGTAATACATTATTCTGAATATAGTCAGTGAAACATTTGTAGTGGTTATCATCAATAAGAATTTGCAAAGTAGGAAATGCAGAATAATTGCTCATATGAATTTTATCAATCCAAAGATTTATTTTACAGAAAAACGCGCGGACTTTATCTTCAAATACGAAAATATTTGCGGAACCTTCAAGTTTTACATTACCAGAACTTTGCAGTGGCAAATTTAGGTTATTTAAATGGACAAATATATCCGCAAGATAAGCAATTTGTATTTAAATTTTTGGCTCACAAAGTTGCTCATATAAATATTTCATATCTTTATCGATTAAAAATACTTTCAACTTCTCTCTAAGCTCAAATAAACGTGCTAACATATTTCCTTTGGAAAGCCATCTTGTTTCAGTATGAAATAGTAATGTCTCATACTCAGCGTCCATATTTGCACATAATTTTTGAAAAACACGTGTATTGAGTGCACTTTTTTTAATAGCATTGACTAGCTGTATGGATATTTTCATTGCAAAAGCTAGGTCTTTTGGTAAAGTTTTAGACGCCAACGCTTGACGATATATAATACAGTGCGTTGTTATTGTGGTTGAATTTTTTTGTTTTACCAATGTAGCTAAGCCTGAACGTAACCTTAGCATAGCAGGAGGATCGGTACAAAATCCAGCAAGGTTTTTCCATATTAGATTATGTTTATCAAAATAATCAAGAATTATTTTCATAACGTCAACCACTTTTGACATAGTTTCTAATACTTGTGATATTAATAATTCTTCTTTGATTGTGTTATCTCCACTTAAAAATCGAACAAAGATTAGCAATTGACAACAATTTGCAACATCCGTACTTTCGTCACACTGAAGAGCAAAATAGGGAGATTTTTTTATGAGACATATGAGCTGCTCTTCAATGTTTTTTGACATATTTCCTATTCGCGATTTTACGGTATTATTTGATAAAGGAATATCTTGCATTTTTTTGTTGCTTCCTTAACTAAAATCTCTTCGGTGACTTTCAACAAACATGGTTTAATCAAAGTTTCGCCAATGATGCGCTTTTTTACATTTAGAAATTAATATTGAGATCTCATATGAAGTATCTCATATGATGCACTTTTTCAGAGGTTTCAAATTAAATACCTACCTTTATTATGCTTTTTTAAATTATTATATTTTAACTATTGCTATATATTTGCCATTATTTGTATTTAGAAATATTTCAGATTAAATCAGTACAATTATGAATTTATTTTTTTTAAATTAGTGTATGTACAATATACATAGATATCTAACTACATTCCTTAACAGCACCGACCGTCCTAGGAATCTCTCACTTAGTTCCAAATTGTTTCCCGCTGGGAACCCACTGTCAGGTAGGACCAAATCCTTTCCGGACTTCTCGATTTGTACCTAATTGATACCTATCAGGAATTTCCTGACGGGATGTATTTAAACGTTTTTGGGTAGTTCCCATTCAGTTCCCAATTAATATCTATCAGGAACTTCTCGATAGGATACATATTAAATTAAACAATTTTATTTTCGGCGGGAAACCCCCCTAGTTACGTTTATAATTATAATATTATGATATATGTATAATATTTAAGTAATTATCTAATACCATATATATGTTATCAGATATTTACTGTGGGCGAATGCAAATAATATGTAAGTATATGCTGTATATTTGAAACATTGAAGAGCAGTAAGAGTAAAACTTTCAGTATATCTATCAATATGAGATTTTGCAATGGTTTAAGGCGTACGATTCTAGTTATATAGTCAGCAGTTTGATCCCCTGTCCAGAAGTAGAAAATTGTTGCACGTTTTCAAAAATGTCTGGCTTTGGAAAGCTATCCAACATTCTCAGGTGGGGTGAGCCTCCTCTCATAGTCCTTGACTAGTTTTTTTTTGCAATTTTTATAAATTTTATAATTTTAATTGGTTCCTGAATGGTTCCTGGTGGGAAGGTCTGCATGACGGTCGGAAAACGGCATCAGGTCAACAGACTGCCATAGACCTTCTTAAACGGTCTAAGATTAAAACAGGAAGTTCCTGTAAATGGTCGCAGGTCTCAGAAGACCGTCTAAATACCTTCACAGGATGGTCATTGTGCTATTGGGGTATATATGGCGAATAAAATATACAGGTTGTGGCTTAAAAATTTTTACATTTTGATAAAAAATAAATAATGTGTATAAAAAATGAATGAAGGTATCTAGAACAAAATTATATTTATTTTTGAAAGTTCATAAATAATCATTTATTATGAATTGGTTTTAAAATATTTCCTGATAAATGGCAGCCGATATTGGAGATAATTATATTACTGAAGAACACGTACACGGAAGTTATCCATCATTAGCGGTAGAATAGTGTTAATTTCTTCTCTGGTTCTATCCTTTAGTTCTCCAAGTGACCGCAGACGACGTTTGAACTCCTTTTATTTTACAGTTTTACGTATCCTCAAAGAAAAATATCTACCCTGTGTAAATTATATGACCCTACGTCACCCTTCAGAGAAATCAAATGGCAATTATGGAATTTATGCGAGAATTACATACGCAAGATTATGCTAACTCCAGAGCCCGAAATGCCATAGATCGCACAGCACGATATTCGCTCAGCATGTTGATGGAAACGTTCATTGAACTTTTGATTCCTCTGAGGGGTAACGTGGGGTACCCAATACGATCATTCGGTTTAAATCCCTGTGATATTTTCATTTTGGGCTACCGAAAGAAAATGGTATCCAAACATCGTTATCAATTTGATGAACTAAGAAGGATAGGATCAGAGAAGAAATATTAACACCATTCCACTTGCACAGCTATAACCCGGAGAGTGATTGAGAACTTTCGCAAACGTCTTCAGCAATATACTACTATAATGCCAGTCGCCATTTATCGGATATTATTTTTAAAATTAATTTATAATAAACTGTTTCATATGTTATTTTTAAAAATTAAAACGATTTTGTTCATTTTGTATACACTTTCAAAATATGGGAGTTATTTACTCCGCCCCACCCTGTATATATACTTATATTTTATATAAATACGTATCTGTATATTGTTTTTGTATAATATTCATTTTCTTTAGAATTGATTTACACTAATTCGTTATTGTTTATCATATATATACACGATTTATTTAAAATTAAATTGGCATTTTATAACATATTCACGTGTATCAGATAATTTTTATAAACTATTATAAAATCAATTTGTTATATTTTGCACTAATTAAGTATTTAATTTATTATTATAATAAATCTGATTTTTTAATCTGATTGTAGGAACGTTGTTTTCTGTTACCGTGTTGAGCCGTGGAATGAAAATGGATGATGCAGTTATAGGTTTTATCGCCTGCGCTTTTGATATTATAGCTGCGGTATGTTACGTTTTAGCCACAGAGCCTTGGCAAATGTTTGTCGGTAAATATAAATAATCGACTGTTTTACATACTTAAAATTAGGTATTATTGTATTAATATAATTCAATATTTATTATATGTAGTTCCAATCATCGACATTTTCCATGGAACCGCACTTTCTATTTCTACTTCGTTAACATCAAAATTGGTAGACATCGATGAACTCGGTATAATATGCGGATTATTAATTTGTATTTTAAATACTTTCAAATTAGATATTTGCATATAATTAGTATGTATTGTTATTATTTGTTACAGGTCGAGTGAATTCTATTCAAGGTGTGGTCAGTGCATTATTATCGTTTGTTTTAGTCCCATTGTATAGTGCAACGTATCATTTTACGTTTGAATATTTAGCCGGCGCTGTGTTTTTGTTAAATATAATTTTAACTTTTCCTCTATTATTAATGTATATGTGAGTAATATTTTAATACTTAAAATAAAATTGATAATACGAAAAAATGATATATTTTTAATTTTTAGCATTATGTACTACAAAAGTAGACACCTGTGGACAAAAACAGCGATCCAGTGTTCATGAAGAGTGGCAAAAGACTACCTACTTAATTTATGAATTTTTGAATATTGTAAAACATTGATACTATACTGTAGATAAATTATGTTAGTTAATAGATACTGGATGTTAAGTAGGTATTGAGAATTTTTATACAAAAATAATGATCGCCATTTTTAAATTATTCAGATAATTTTTACAAATAGCGATCTTTGATAGTATTCACTGTCATTTGAGAATTATTATAACGGTTTATTCCATTATTATTTTTGAAATTATGATTACTATAAATAACATCTTTGAAAGTCACTCGTCAGGATAAATATATTCGATGACTATATAATATTTCATTTGCATTCGGATTATAAATTCTTGTTAAAACCACAGATTATATGAATACAGATGGCTCACTTGCTATGTAAACAAAAGCGATGACATAATTTGGCCATTGAAAATTCTGATAACTCCACAGGAATCAGTGTGACCACGATATATATACTACAAATTTAAACTTTATCCCTGTGAAACAAATTGAAACCTGTGTTATTACGATAATATTAAAAATGATGAACTATTTTGCACAATAATATTGTATATTAGCAAAATAATTTATATAGTTGTATGTAACTAAATTACACAAACTAAGATTATATGGACTGGCAACGATCATGGCAGTTGGCGGGTGGTATTTGTGTGGTCAGGATTGGAAACGGAGTTTCTTAAGTGGGGAGATTTTGTGGGCTGGAGCGTTCCTAATATATTTTTTTAGTACTAAACTAACCAAATCTTTCAAGGACAAATATTTTCGATTAAATACTTGAATCGTTTACGGGCCACAAAGTAGGTTGTAGATAGCACTTCGGCTTTTAAAATTCCCCCACCATGAAAACTTCGTATTAAAACCTGACCGCAAATAATGGCACCGCTACCAGTCCATATAATCTTAGTTCGTGGTAACTATACTGATAGCTGTGGAGCCTATCAAAATATGATGTTCGTCGATATATATTGGTTTCTGGCCTAGTGAGCTATCTGTATTTACATAATTTGTGTTAAAAACGTTGACGTTACAGTACATATTTAAATGCGAAAATATTTAAAATTGAATAATTGAATAGAAAACGATTATCGTAAAGTTTGTGTTTAAATAACGATTAAATTAAAACAATGGGGGGGGGGCAAGTATTGAGAATAGTTATAAAAAATAACGATCGTTATTTCGAGAAATTTTACAAATAACGATGTTTGGTAGTATTGAAAATCGTTTGTAAAATATAACGATTAGTCATATCGTTATTTTTGATATCAATAGCGACTATTAAAACCATTCGTTATTTTAAATAACTATCGTTATACGTACATATTATATCTATATCATTTTTAGAAATGTTAGCAATCGCTTCGAATGAAATAATGGTGATAAATGGTTAATAATAATGATTAATGTATTAAGTATATATATATTAATATTATTGTATTAATTATTGTATTCATATTATAATATTTTATTATCATAATATTGTATTATTGAAATGAAATGAAATTATTTATAACTTTTGTAACATTTTGACATATCTACTTATATTATATTTAGGTACATATTATTCATTATACTTGTTAAAACAACTTGAGCAAGATACGTAATAAATTGTTTGCGGATTTTATTTGCGTATAACTTATATAGGAACAATATAAAATAATAATCAATACCAACATGATGTAGATTGCACACCAATTGAGCCTAAACCAAATAAATGATACCTAATACAAAATAGTGAGTTATTCATATTTTCGATCAATTTTTTTTAATTTTGTGCCAGTATTTAGGGCATCAAATCGTATTTTTTTAAATGGATGAATTTTCGTACATTTCGGTCCACGATTTAATTATTTACATAAATGTTGATTGATTTATTCGTTGTAGTAAATCACTCTGCATTTGGGATGATAGTTTAAAGTATAAAATAATTGTCAATACCCACCTACCTATATACCTATTGCAATAATTATTATTGATATATACATAGCTCTTGGCGGGAGTATTCAATTTGGTCAAATTGGATCCCGTAAGTATAATTATTATTATATAGTCCATATAATAAGTCCAACCAAAAGAAGAAGTATACTTAAATCGTATTTAATTTAACCTGTTACTTACTCAGTGTATACTAGTGTATAACAGCAAATCGGGGGATATTTTTGATTTAAACCATTCAAGTTAGCGAAAAACAAGCGTTTGGCTTATAAGTTATCCACGAGAAGTGCAGTCGAAAGAAGTACACGTAAAACCACTAAATAATATAAACGTATGTGCATACCGATTCGGCCACCGGACTATTACCTGAATAACAATGGATACAAAACGGGAACTAATTCGGACATTGCGATTTCTATCCGTAAACGAATTCGGCATCAGCCATCTCTGCGTTTATATAAATCTAAAATATAATTAATTATTATGTTTATAAGTTTAAATACTTGCCATAGTTTATTATTATTATTATTATTTAATATTTATTTGAATACCGTGTAAAAATTTGATTTGTTTTAAATAAAAAACCGTATATAAATCATAAGTCACGAATAAAGAGAAAATTTTGGTGAAATCATTTTCGTGGGAAAAAGAATTCAAATATACTGTTTGACTAACATGATAACAATTTACCTAATAAATAACGATTATACCTAGTTATTTTACTTTTTAAATTACTACAATATGAAAACTATTATCAATACTTGGTATAATCGTTATTTCTACATAGCGATCGTTATTTTGACCGATCCCTATTTTTTGCGATCGCTATTTTAACGATTCTCAATACTTAGCTCCCTAGTTTTATGCTATCAACACTTTAATTTGTTAAAGGTATTATTATTATAGTATTTCTTTTATCTGTGAATTCAGAAATTGGAAAATTTTACTTCTTAAAAAAGCGTATAGAAAAATGAAATCATATTATGTAAATATTGATTTATAACGAAAAAACCATATAGTTTCTAGTGTTACCTAAATACGTATTTTATTATTTACTAGTTCAGCGAAAATACATCCGCATACTAAATAATAATGTAAATGGATCAAACAATTTGAACAACTAATTAAGTTTTGAATTAAATTGCATTTTATAATTTGCTTGATCATTTTACATTATTTGTAGAAGATAGCTTTTTGCTGAAATCCGTGGTAGTAATAAAAAAAAAAAAATGTTAATATTGATAATACCTATAATACCTATCTTGGAGCTGTTTTTCGTTATTTCCAAAAAATCTTATTTATAAACAAGTATTAATTAATCACTTTTTTTTATACAAATTTTTTAAGTTTGAATAAGGGTAAAATATATTTGTTCAAAAATAAAGTAGGTATTAATTTAATTATGTACCTATTTTACTTACTTATATTATTTTTTCGTATTTTTTTTATAGACATTTAAAATTAAAAAAAAAATCTTATAAAAGTATAATACAAAAATTATATTGTATACCGTAATACACTATATATTGTTGGTTACTTTAATTTAAATATTGTTTGTATGATTTTGTGGAATAAAGACGAATGAAATGAAAACAATGCACGAATCAAAACATTCTATATAAATATATATAATAATAATAATAATAATAATAATAATAATAATAATAATAATAATAATATACGAAATTAATTATATAGTTGTCTTCTAAAACTAAAACTTGTACTAAAAGGAGAGTTAATATTAGGTAACTAATATTATAATGATTACTTAATAATAATACAATAAAAATGTGTATTTAACAGTTAACAAACAAAGATTGTTTGGAACTTGTTCTAGATTACATAACATTATTTTAACTATATAAAACATAACTAATATGTTAACATACTCATCACATGTATATACTTTGCTAAAAACTTTTTTCAAGGCAGATTTAAAAAGTAGATTCATTTTATAATTAATTAGGTGTTATTTAGGACAATTAATCGAATATGCCAACGATTAAATACCATAAGTTAAAGAAAGTATAGATTTAAATGAATAATCTACGTACAAAATTTCAGTCTCCTCCTGTATTTTATTCACGCACGGCTACTACAAGTAATAACTTATAATTTAGGTAGATATTTTAGGAAAACATAGCTATGAGTGGACGGACCACACTCACTGCGGTTGACTCTGTTTGAACACTATGCTCGCTCATGTCGAAAAATAAATAGAAAATATCTTCTGAATCGCTGTAAAACACGTATATACATAAGAAAATATTGTAAATTCCTCTAACTTTTTTATAACTTCGCAATCAAGTTCGACCGACAAATTCTGATTACACTATTATTTTTTGTGTAAGAATATACATGTAGTTAGGTTCCAAATATAGTTAAATTAAATAAGACATTGGTGAATGTAGGGAGGTAATATGACAGAGGAAACGTAAACATGGCAATAGGCTAAAGAAGTAAAAAAGATAATATCAACGAAAAAGAGAGATATTAAGATAGGGCAGAAGCCCAAGGAGATGGTTAGTAGAGAAGTACAGAGAAAAGAAGAGGAAGTTGTGTATAGTATTTATTAATCTAGAGAAGGTGTATGATAGGATTTCTAGAGAAATTTTGAAATGGATATTAATGAAGAAAAGGTTACTAAAGTTGTACGTGAGTGTAATTTACTAATTGACTATTAATGTTCGTTTTTTAAATGGCAAACTTTTATTAGTTTTATTTTAAAAATATATTCAGATGTTTCTAAAATTAATTTCATAGTGTTTATAATATTTATTTAGTGAAATAAATATACATAAGGACTTTAAGTTAGCTGTTTATAAGAGAGAATTCATTATTTTTTAATAATTACTTCATCAAATAATAATAAACTACACAATCATCTAATACCGTATGGTAAATTGAATAATAGGTTTACCATGTTAATTGTTTACCATGTGAAAATTGACATAATATGACAAAAGATTATTTAAAATTTTATAGTGTTAAATAATATTGCTTATTATATTTTAGTACCTGCAAATAGCAACTGGTTTTTAAAAAAATTACGTTAATTCATATCAATACCTAATTTTAAGAGATTATACAACTGAAACGAAATTAACTAAATACAAATATTAAGCAATAAAATTAATTTTAAAATATTTGAATACATTTTGGAAATTTAAAATATAGGTTTTCATTTAAAAATCAAAAGTTGATATAGTTAATTATGATTCATAATTATAGTATATATTTATTAAAATATTTATGAGTACCTATTTAATTTTCAAAATGTGTAAAATACAATTTTCCATAATGAAGGTACCTTTTTAAATAATGAGCATTGTATTAATATTGTTAAAAAATCCCTTTGTATTTCAATCTGAATTCTATCTAATTTTTTTTTTTTTTTTGAATTGACAAACTTTTCACATTTGTGTCCAAAAATGATTTTTGTGTTTTATTTTATAAATAATACATACGTCGTTACTTGAAAAATATAATAAAAAAAAATCTTATTGTACAATAAAATATAAGTAAATATCCAAACTACTCTAATAATGTTTATAACACTGATATTAACTTCACATTATATTTAAAATATTCTACAGTTGTTTTATTTTAAGATATTTATTTAAAAATTAAGAATATTTTTGTTTAATATTTAGGCATAAGTTAACCTGATGAAAAGGTTAACAGTTTTTGACAGAAATACTACATAAAAGCTGCATAATATAGAATAGATCATGAGAGTTATAGAGTATATAATATTAAAACATTAATAAACACAGCCTACTCCTAATATTTATACTAACTAACTACAACATTATACTAAAAGAAGAATATAATACCACTAACCATTTGACAACACTATTGAGTATTTCCATGATGCATTAGAATCCAATCCATGAAATCGACCAAATTTTCTCCACATCTTTGACATTTCCTTGGACAATTGAACGTTTCCCCCAAATCACTATGAATAAATAAACTATCAATCATAGTACCTATAATATAAATATTATAATAATAATTAACACGAAAAACAAAATGGGGTACACGAGATCGAATACACAATATATATGGATGGTGTTCGGGTTAAATGGAATAAGTTCGTTTAAAAAAAAAAATGTTATTGCAAATTATTATAGAACTTCATAATCCACATCAAATGGCATGAAAAATCAACAAAAATTATAGGTTCATTAGCAAAAATATTGATAAACAATTTTAACTTTTAGATGTTTTTGAAAATTTTTTTAGTTTTCCGAAAGTAGTGTTTTGTACTTATTCCTTTTCATACAGACACCGTCCATATATTTTCGTGTTTAGTTAAAAGTTATGAAAACGCGTTTAGGGTTTTTTTAACGTGAATATTTTTGTATAATATAATTTACGAAAATTATATGTACATATTCGCAAGGCTGGTCAAGTTAACGAATTTGTTTAACTCAATAAGTTAAGTTAGTTTAAAAATATTATGTTAATTTAAGTTCAAATTAACTTGCATATTTTTTTATTAACTTTATAAGTTAAAATTTAATTTAAAAAAAAATAGTAACTTAATAAGTTAAAATTTGTAATTATAACAATAAAAAAATTATAAAATACCTCTCATCTGCTCGTTGCTACAATATTTATATTTTTGTTTTCAACAATAATATCATTATTAAACAGACAGTAGGTATTATATAGTTATATAATTAAATATATTAATTTTTTTGGATAAACACAATTAACTAAAAATATAGACCAACACGAAAATATCGACAGTTTCGACACAAAAACTAAACTGGTCTGTGTTGCATCAGTCAATAAAACGATAATTTACTAAAATTTACCTCATATCTTCGTATACCTGTCTTAATTTTGGCTTATCATGATTGGAAATTTCCCAAAATAACAATATTATATGACATCTAAATATTACAATAATAATGCTAAGATAATGAGAACCACGTACCACAGTAATACTATAGTTTTCATAATATAGGTAATCCTATTTATATATAAAGTATAAAGGGTAATGTAATAATATATACTTATCTAAATAGTAAAATTCGTAAAATTGTCTATACTTAAAAATAAAAATTTCATACAGAAAATTTGGATAGTTTTGTATAAAGTTAACATTTTAAGTTTTCCAAAAAGTGACTTATTAAGTAAAAAGTTAATTTTAAAAAAGAAACGCGTTAGGTAACCTTATTAAAATTAACTTAATTTAAATTTTTTACTCGTTAATACCCAGTCTTGCATATTCGTACAAGTGTAGTTTTATTGATAAATTATGGACAAGCAGATACAATTTCATGAAAAATCATAAAAAGTAATTACAATTATAAATTTTTCTTAGACATAAATTTTGAAACTAAAACAAGTATAATATTATTTTGTATTTATACGCAGGTACTTACATAGTACATATCCCATATTATGATAAATGTACCGACATTCCATCATCTTGTCAATTGTTTTTACGATGTATTCAGACCAATCATATTTTCCTCGTTTCCATATTCCCGATGCATTTTATATAATTAAAAAAATATAATTATGCATAAATTATTCTCATACAATTATTTAAAATTTTTACGTACTTTTTACGCGTAGAAATATGGTAACCATATTTCTATAAGTGATAGTAAGATGGTCTGACTTGTTTTTACGTTGTTTCTATGCAAGTACATATAATTCCTCTAAATATATATAAAAATAAAATAAATTTATTAAAGTAATTTGTAAGTGATTAACTAATAATAGATATAACAATCATTGAGTTCAAGACTGCAGCAAAAAAAAAAAATTATTTTTACTATAATGAATATAAAACATAAAAAGTACATTCATCATTCAAAGTTACAAATATACCTCTATCTATATCCATTGATCCATTATATATAACTAATTTTCTTTATTCAATTGTAATAATATAATGAATGAATATGATGTAGAATGATTTTAATACAATTCGTAAAATTTTGCAGTCTTTATCGGTTTATATTTATTTACATAAACATATTTAAAGTAATAACAAATACCTACTCATAAATATTAATAAAGACTAGTAAAATAATAAAATAAATATATTTACATAGAATCAAATTAACCTTTTACCATTAAAAACATCGATGAAATACATACATCGATAAATTTATTAAATTATTATGAGATATTCTTATGTACAAATGCACAAGTCATCAACAATCTGCTAAAAACATTTTTGGTTATGTAAAGTGAAAAATCATGGAAAATAAGTATACTTTAAATAGTTTAGCTGTATTTAAAAACAAATTTAAACTCATAAATGTTTATTTAAGATTTTACGTGCAAAATAGTTCGAGTTAATTTATTATATTGTAATTCGTTATAAGATGATATTATTTTTTTCAAATAAATCATTTAATTTAAACTGTTATTCCTACAAAACATAGAATAAAAATAAATGAAGTCAAATTAATTTTCAAAATTTAATTTGGACTAACTACTGGAAATATGCTTATTACCTTATTGGTCTAAATACATGTAGGATATATTCACTTTCAACCATCAAAACAGTTTTATATATTAATGCTAAACTGTCATGATAGCAACTAAAACATAAAGTCTATAAATGTATAATATACCAACATCCAGTAGGTAGCCAAGTTAACGCGGCTTATAAAAAGAAAAAAAATCAATATACACACGAAACAGCATTCTTCATTGTAATATACAGATGTTTTAATTATACAATTATGTTTTTATTATATTTCTGTGAAATTTCGACTAGAATACTTTAATCCATTTTTCGGTATGTACATAAATTTAGTCAAGATGATAAATTTAAACGGGTTATTTTTCGACTTTTTATAATTTATAAGGAATAGCTAAACCATGGAGCAAAAAAAACTGGTTATTACTTATTTCCTTATAGTTTAGATTTTAAAAAAATTTTTTTAAAAAATTGTGTATATTTAGTAAAAGGTTCAAGCAATACGTCTATGAAGGTTAAAATCTAACGTGTGTTTATATATATTTAATATTAGTATAATGTTTGGTTAAATTAATCAAAACATATAGTTTAAATATTTTTTGATAGAAATTGATAGAAATAATTCCAAATAATCATAAGCTTAAACATTGTCATACATCCGCTTTTTCATTAGAAATTTGAACGCCTGCGTCCTGCCGCAAAGCCCGCAATACAATAATGATGGTGTGCTAAGGCATGTGGTACCTACGTCATATCCATACGAATATCTTCACTCGTCTAGTTACTGCGCGTTTTTATATTATTCAATATTAATTATAGTTGAAGTGTTTAGGTGTTTAATTGTACACAATTAATTTAAGACCGGTTTATTTATTTTATTACAATAATATATAATATATATTATATATATTGAACGATCTTCAAATATCGGATAACATTAGGTAGGTACCTATACAAAAATTCAAAGATTCATAATTTTTTAATATATGATATTATATATATTCTGCTTTCATATAATATCTAATGGATTTCATACTATAGGTACCTATATCTTCTGTGTTTTAAAATTATATATTTGTGTTTTTGTTAGATTATACATTTTTGACTTGTACAATAAATACAATTTGATAATAGATAGGTACCTAACTATGTATAAATTTTTTTGTTTTTCATATAATTTCATTAATTAATTACCTATATTTTTAGTTAGCAATACTATATAATAATAGTATATTATACATATGTATAGAATAGATACCTGTTTAATAATTTAAAAATGATGAACATTCGAATTTTCGTATAATATCAGATATTTGAAAATCGTTCAATATAATATAATAATAATTAATAATTAATAAATATATACATAATTAATTTAGTATACGATAAAATATTTACTTGCTCGTAAAAACTAGTAACTATCAATATAGGTACTTACTATACGAGAAGTATATACAAATTAATACATTCAATCTAATAATTAGGTTGAAAAAACTAAAAGGTATTGTTACTAGAACTATACCTATTATATAGTTGAATATACTTTCCAAGTTTGTGTACAATTATATATCAAATCTAATAATTAGGTTGATACAACTATACCTACCTATTTTTCTGGGACAATTTACGGATAAAAAATTTTAACAGTATATAGAGTTAAACAGAGCTGTATAGCTACCATGGTTTATGGTTGAATTAACCATTTAAATATTTATTGCAACTATTTTTTTTTCCGTGATATTATATGTATATAAATACAGTTTATAATAATATAATAATTAATTGGAAACTGGAAATATTAGGGGTTAAGTATTGATAAATAAAAATGAAATTTTAAAACAATTTGTATATACTTTTATACTTCAATACATTTAAGTGGTTTTGAGTGTTAAATATTTTATAGCTGCCTATATTAATATTATTCTACTGTATTATCTCACATTTACTTATAAACAATAATAAAAATACGCCACTAGTTACAACTTATTTTAATAGGTAGGTATCTATATTGAAATTTAAAAAATAGTATAAACATAATTTTTTTGTACATAAATACTTACTTTGGTTTTCCACATCACATCGAAACAGGATGTCATTTTTTGCTCAGATATTCAATAGTTTCCATTACACCCGAAAAAATGAATTAAATCATAAAGTTTTTGGTTGGCACTGAAATTAACAAAATGGTTGTTGAAGTAGGTATGTGTACGTAGTTAAAATTTCATTATTTTATGTTAATTTTTATTTATAAATTATAGTAATTGATATTATATATGCATACTAGATACTCACAATTTTTAACCAAAAGTAATGATCGGATAATTTATAAATGAGTAAAAAATTGTTATTATTATTTAATAAGTAATATTAATGAATAAATCCATAGAATTTCTGAAATATATTCAACATTTAGATTATCAACGATTGTTTATGATATTGATAGATATCCAAAGATATAATATTATGTTCTATGCCATAGAGTAACTGCAGCATAGACATTGTAATTTTATATTTTATTTGGTAGGTAACTACATTTTATATCATACGTAGGTATAATCACAAATTAAGGACCCCCTCCGAAATTTATTCAACATTTAATAGGTACGTTTTTTATGTAGACTAGTTCTTATGAAAACACTTTTAATGACATAATTATTAAAATATATATAGTTTTGAATACATAAGAAATTAAATCACAAATAATTTAAATGGAAACATTGAATTTGATTTGTGATTTTTTATTGGATAAAGGATAATATGCGTAATAAAACAAAACTTTTCTAAAGTAGGAATCCCTAATTTTGATACAATATTATTAGATTTTTAATCATTTTTATGTATAAGCCATGTTTAGTTTAAACCTAAAATTGACGAGTCACAGCTATTTCTTCTTCTTCTCCTTCGCCCTCTCTCACAACTATATCGAGTCGACCACCCTAGTCCTCAACTTTTACTGAACTCTATCTCCCGTATCCTTCTCACTCCTCACTAATACCCTGACTTCAGCTCCTCTACACAAATTCCTTACTCTTTTCCTTGTCCTTTCATACGTGAGGGTACATTGGAAAGGATAAAGATTATGATGTTTTTAAAGCATTTTGTATGAAACATTTCTTTTTTAATTTAACATTATGTTTTCAATCTTTTTTAATAACATTTCTTTTGTCCCTAAGGCGGCGTCTTATATAGTATAGTATAGTCTTATATGTATTCAAATACATACTTATTTAACTGAATTATGAACAATTAAAATTGCTCTGATGATTTATTATTTTCTTCTATTACTGGTCGCATAAGTTTTTGCGTCCCATTTCACTAGAATTGTATTTATTCCTTGTATTGTTATTATTATTATTATGACTTGTATTTATTCCATTGTTAAATATTTAATTAATTAAAATTAATATGTTATATAGGTAGGTACATTTGACATTATTTTATCCGATATTTTTGGTTATTAATTATTATATTATATATTATACATAATGAGCCCTCATAATTTCTGTCATAATTATTTTTAGTCGCAAATTAATTTTATGTGTAACGTATATTAATCGTATATAAGTTGTTTCTATCTAATTATAATACTGTTATAATTTATATTATGTATATTTACTTACAGAATGTCCGATTAGTGTTAATAAAATTTTTTTTGTACATCAGGTTATGGAAGAATGATGATGTTGCTGACGAATGGTGAGGAAATGACAATTCGTAATGGAGACAAATGTATCTACCGATTTCACCAATTTTTTTCTGCATGCCATGGAAATAATCAATATTGTCATCAAATGGTTTAATGGTTAGTCGAAGTTTCTTTCAGTATATTGATTGTATACATTTAACAGTAGTTAGTTAGTTAGTTAGTATACAAGGAGTTCAAATTTAATTTAATTAAACACTAAATATTTGTGTTACCATTACACATTCTCTATATACTCTCTACATTGTCTTGTGTATTAAAAACTATATTTATTTTAATAATTATATTGAAAAGAGTCACACAAAGTGTTTTCATAGATCATAACATTAATTTTGGTATAATAAGTACTTACAACTTATCATAATATATAATATAACTATATTATATAATATATGTAAGTGTATTACATAATATATTTATATTATATATTATATTAAAACTATATATTTCTAAAAAAAACATTTTTGAGCAAAAACCCATACTTTTACACACGAAAACTTGAACAAACACTAAAAATATAAATTTATATCAGAAAAGCGTACGTTGCATCGCAAGTAGGTGCGAGTTTTTCGATGATACCACTTTCACTGGGATAGCAATAAGAACGACATTTTCTATACATTTGTAAGGTTCCTTTTAGTAAGTTAATAATATAATTGTTTGTTAAATATGGCTTTACTTCTAATATGTGGCCTACGTGGACTTTATGGTCTCCAGTAAATTGTATTGATTATAGAATATCTTTATACAAGTCGAACTACAATATTTAGTCTTAAGTTATGCATTTATATGTGGTTGTAGCAGGAGTTACTTTGTGATTTAAAGTCAAGCTTGGCTAGGTAGAAGTTCCTTGGTGTTAGGGTATCCGTTCGGGGTTAGCACGGAGTCTACGGGCCACCGGCAGTCTCGTTCGGATGCCATTAACCCGAGGTTCAATACCGTTTTATCGGCGAGGAACGCCGAAAGATTATCGGTATCCATAAATCCGATGAGTGTAAGATTATAGGTTAAATATTGTATTTCGACTTAAAGACGATTTAATATATATAGATATTCTGTAAAAATATTACCAGAGACTTACAAAGTTCACAGTGGTTGCATATTGAAATACAGTCATATTTTAACAAACATTATATTAAAGCCACGTTCACACGGTGAAAGTAGCGCATGCGAGTAGCTGTCACGATAGTACTCTCCCGAAATCATTTACGTATAATATATAGAGCGTGATAGGCACTATCACACTATCATGAAAATATGATAGTGCGAGAGAGACTATCATGACCTATAAAATATACGTAAATGATTATTGGAGAATACTATCGTGACGGCTACTCATATGCGCTACTATCACTATGTATATATACTATACTTTTAGTAGCATAACTAACTAAAACGAACCTTACAACTTACAGAAAATTTCATTCTACGTATTATCCCAACGAAATAAGTTTCATCGATAAACTCCTCACAGTTGCTATATGCAACGTAAACTTTTCTGATTTAAATTTATAATTTTATGAGGTGTTATGAGTGTTCATCTTTTACTGTTTAAAAGTATGGGTGACCTCAAAAATGTTTTTAAGAAATATATAGTTTTAATATTCTAAGATAAGTTGAAAATACTTACTATACGAAAATATGTGTAATATATCACATTGTGACACATATCACCGTGTGAGATATGTGACAATGTGACATTGACACATGGGAACACGTGACTTGATATAATTATTAAACAAAGCATAAATATAGTTTAAATATATAAGATAAATCATAAATTAATAGCATAAATTGCAAACAGTAAATTAAAATTATTAAATTAAATTTGAATTTCTTTTAATCTTGAGTTATAGACATAGGTAGTATAGTCATAGATAGTATAATCATAGGTAGTATGGTCATAAGTAGTATAGTCATAGGCAGTACTCATAAGTAGTAATATAGTCAAAGGTAGTATAGTCGTAGGTAGAATAATCATAGGTAGTATAGTCATAGGTAGTATAGTCATAGGTAGTATAGTCATAGGTAGTATAGTCATAGGTAGTAGAGTCATAGGTAATATAGTCATATGTAGTATAGTCATGCATGGTATAGGTAATCATAGGTAGTGTAGTCATAAGTAAAGGTGCTTATACCAAAAAAATAATAAATAAATTTCTATATCTATTTCTACCTTCATATTAAATTTCTAAATTAAATTTTAATTAAAAATGAAGGTATAAAATACAAATGTGTATTAGATACATATTTTCAATTTTTTCTTTGTTAAATGTAATTGAAATTTCTTACTCTATAGCCATATAAAATCATTTCTACACTACTATAGGTATGAATACATTTTTTTTTGCATCTACCTAAATTGAAATACCTGCGGGGTCCACCACCGTCTTGTCCAATTTTTTTCCAATTAAGTTTCAATTATAAAATTTCTAAATTAAATTTCAATTCAATATATAGGCATATAACACACATTTGTATTAGGTACATTTTTAAAATTTTTACTTTATTAAATTGAATTGAAATTTCTTATTCTATGGAAAAATAGTCATATCTACACTCATAATGAAATAACTCATTAGGGAAAAATTTATTCATTCTTTTGGTATATGTACTTATATCAATATAAGTATGAATAAAAATTTTTTTTACATCTACCCAAATTGAAAAACCTGCTGGGTCCACACCCGTCCTGTCCAATTTTTTTTCAATTAAGTTTTAATCATAAAATTTCTAAATTAAATTTTAATTTAAATATAGGTATAATAATACACATATGTATTAGGTACATTTTTTAAATTCTTACTTTGTTAAATTTAATTGAAATTTCTTATTCTATGGAAAAATAGTCATATCTACATTCATAATAAAATACCTCATTAGGGAAAAATTTATCCATTATTTTGGTATATGTACCTATACCAATATAAGTATGAATAAAAATTTTTTTTACATCTACCCAAATTGAAAAACCTGCGGGTTCCACACCCGTCCTGTCCAATTTTTTTCAATTAAGTTTCATAATCATAAAATATCTAAATTAAATTTTAATTCAATATATAGGTAATAATACACATGTGTATTAGGTACCTATTTTAAATTATTTCCTTGTTGAATTTAATTAAAATTTTTTTCTCTATATCCATATAAAGTAATTTCTACACTACTATAGGTATGAATACATTTTCTTTGCATCTACCTAAATTAAAATACCTGCATGGTCCACACCCGTCCTGTCCAATTTTTTTTCAATTAAGTTTCAATCATAAAATTTCTAAATTAAATTTTAATTCAAATATAGGTAATAATACACATGTGTATTGGGTACCTATTTTCAATTCTTTCTTTGTTATATTTAATTGAAATTTCTTATTCTATGGAAAAATAGTCATATCTACACTCATAATGAAATACCTCATTAGGGAAAAATTTATTCATTCTTTTGGTATATGTACTTATATCAATATAAGTATGAATAAAAATTTTTTTTACATCTACCCAAATTGAAAAACCTGCTGGGTCCACACCTGTCCTGTCTATATTTTTTCAATTGAGTTTCAATCATAAAATTTCTAAATTAAATTTTAATTCAAATATAGGTAATAATATACATGTATATTAGGTACCTATTTTCAATTCTTTCTTTGTTAAATTTAATTGAAATTTCTTTTTCTATGGCCATATAAAGTCATTTCTACCCTCATAATAAAATACCTTATTAGGGAAAAATTTATTCATTCTTTTGATATATGTACTTATACCAATATAAGTATGAATACATTTTTTTTTGGATTTATCTAAATTGAAAAACCTGCAGGGTCCACACCCATCCTGTCCAATTTGTTTTCAATTAAGTTTCAAACATAACATTTCAAAATTAAATTGTAATCCAATATGTAGATATATAATACTTAATTATTTACTACTTAATATTAAGTTAATTAGTACCTAATAATTTACGGTTATTGAAAATTCTTTATTATATTTTTTTAGTAGGTACCTATAAAAACAATGTATTATTAATTAGGTAATAATATTACATAGTGCATGCAAAATCTATCAGCTTAGTTCAATAAAAAAAGACAATGAATTATGTATGTACTAAAATTTTTAATAATATAAAAAATAACAAATTAAACATTTGATTAAATATATTAAAAATAAAAAAGTAATTTGAAAAAAAACCGGGGAAGCACTACGCACATTAAGTAGGATGTATTTATGTTTGAAGTTGGTCCATGATTCCTTCGGTTCTTAGATAGGTAGTATAGTATATTATATTCTTATAATTAAATTTGAAAACAATGATAAATCATTTCTATAAGAACAATTCTGAGTAGTGTGAAAAATATGTTACCATAACAATTTTATTTGTTTTCTTTTTCTATATTTAGGTATATAGAACTAAAACAGTATACTGTATACTATATAAAAGGTAGTTTTTTCTTACGCCTAGAGAAACTATTGGGAAAATCAAAAAAAGACCTTTTTAAAGTACCAACTAGAATGAGTTTGCTATAAAAAACTCTATACCCCACAACTGCTCTATAACTTCTGGTAGAATTTTTGGGTACAGACAAAAAAAACTTCATTGTAAAACTAATACATTATTCACTTAGTTCAGAATCTAAAAACAAAATAGGTAATGGAATTAAATAAAAATGAATATTTTTTTCAATTTAGCTTTATTTTCAAAAACACATTCATTTGAAATCGTTAGAAAATATCACTTAATACACTCTATTTCTAATTATTTATATGCAATAATACAGCTTATTTTATAAAATATAAATGTACAACAAATGTATTAATTTTTTTACACAACTTAAAAGGTCTTATCTATCTATAGTAATTATATACCCTAGATAAATATATTTAATTAATGTATATTTTTAATATACCTCTATTAAATCCTATTTAAGGATCTGTAAGTCGATACCAAATTTAGTACAAGAAAAATGAATAGTTTTAAAAACAGCTCCTGAAACAAATCAAATCAAATAAATAACCATAATTAGGTTTTTATAATTTATTATTAAAATCATAATTATCAAAAATAGTGTAGGATTAATTGAGGTCAGTAAATTGAATCAATTGTTAATAAGAACATAATATTCTACTTAAATATATATTGTATACAGCTCTATTTATTCTTAGAATATTTTTATTTGAGTTTATGTATTTATTAAAAATATACATCCAAATTTCTTATTTTTCATTCTAACTATTCGACTATCAATTATTCAGTATTGCATATTTTTATTCCGTTTATTATCTATATGAAATAATAATTATAATTGTTTTACTTTCCATATTTATTTGCCCCAGATTTTTTTTCCATTCTATTAAAAGGGTACAATAGTAGAATAACAAACCTACAAAAACATGTAAAAATTATTCCAATAGTACGATTTACTTGGTAAATACTTACCTATACTTTTACAATAAAAAATATCTATTTTCAAAATTGTAGATGAGAAGTGTATAATATTTATTTCAATAGTTTTTTGATAAAAACCATTTTTGATAATTTATTGCAAAAAAATATTTGTAGTTAATTATTTGCTATTAAAATGAAAATATTAGAAATCAGGTTTCTTACGTACCACTGTACACTTCTTCTATATAATTTTGATAAAAGTACTCTTTCTCTTAAGTCAATGTGTAAGTCATATTATTAGAACAACTTTACATGTTTTTTTTCCATAAAAATCGATTAAATTGTGACATCATGTGTTTCTCTAGTAATTAATACAACTTTCAATATACATTTCATATACTATTAAGCCATAAAATTCAACGAGTCATAGATAAACTGACGGGAGGTGAAACTCAAAAGGTTCAATTTTTACTATTGCGCCCTCTTCAATTACACCTGGGTTATCTGTTTCCACTCAACTTAAGTTTTTCAAAATATAATTTAAATGGGGTTTATGTACAAAGAAAGTATTTTATTTGACCTCAAAATATAATTCTTAGGAAGTTAATACTTAACTATGTTGCACAAAATATTAATAAGACATTATAAAACGGTGACATTTTAATACTTTGTAAAATTTTGTCAAATTTAATTACATTTACACCAGTCGACCCTACATAATAACCTACGTTTCATATTTTTGGAAGAATAAATAAAACAATATTCCTTTACCTCTATGCCAATATTGTAAATGATAATTTTATACTTGAAATTGAAAGTCCATCATAATAGTCCATCGGCGCAAACATAGGTAATGAATAATCTTCATTATCCGTGAATGGCTAAAGCCTTAAAGGATGGCAAAATCAATGTCGACACCGATAAACTTCATTTCGGTCTACATTCACAACTTCCTTTATATTATTCATTTAAAAGGAAAAGTGTTAAATTATTTTGAAAGAGGAATGCTTAAACCAGGCTGTCTTGAAAATATGTAACCTAACAATGATGTGAAAAAAATTTTGGATTTTTCTACTCATTAATGTTCTATAATAATCTAAAATGTTTTTTAAAATGTCCCCTGGTTAAGAAACTTTGGATAGGGGGTGTGGGGAACGAAGTCCTCCACGGCTTACTTTTTCTCTAATATATGTTCCGGAACGCTGATTTTTGAACTAAGCTCAGAGTCCGTCCTTATTTTTTTTTCCAATTCAACCACTGATAATAATTACATATTACAACTAATAAAAGTCTGTAAGACTATAGCCAAGCAATACAGTAAAATACATACCTACAATGTCATAATTATATTAATTTACTATAAAAGTTCTAATATTTTACATTCATAATGTAAATAAAAGTAGAGCAGATAAGATTCAATAAGTATGACAATAATTAATTACTTTTTCTTAGGATAACGAGTTAATAATAGTTTTTGACATGAATCTTAATGGAGTTAGCAATTATTATATGCCTATAAATACAATTAAATAGGTACTTATAATTTTGTTTGATCTATATAATCTTCTTCTTCTTCTCCTTCGCCTTCTCTCCCAACTATTTGGGGTCGGCCACCCTGGTCCTACACTTCCACTTAACTCTATCTCCCGCATCTTCTTCACTTACTCCCACCTTCCTCATATCAATCGC
>JAIPRL010004314.1:0-39319 GCA_025469235.1 Pemphigus obesinymphae
GTATTTTTCGTAATTTTTTGGTAGTTTTTGCTTACGCATTAAAAAACTATTATGAAAATCGAAAAATTACCTCTCAAAAGTACCAACTAGATGCAATTTGCTACCGGAAACCGGGTATGAGTGTAAAAATTGGAGCACTCCTGGTAGAAAAAGTGTTTACAGAAAAAAATAAAATAAACATCATTGTAAAACCATAAGCTTCCTCGCTACGCTCAGAATCTAAAAGATTTTTTAAATATTAAAATATGGAAATTCACACTTTTATGTTATTATTATTATTATATTTATTCTCATTCTATGTCAGTAAGTTCTGGTGTCCCTCAAGGTGATCATCTATCACTTTTCTTATATCTTATATATATATTGATAATGTATTATTGTATTAATTACTATGTACACTATATTTTTATTTACCATTACTGTTATTAATTGTTATTTGTATATGGAATTTTTCCCTGTGTATAATAAATAAATAATTAAAACTGTACATAATTGAAATGATTTTTATTTTTCATGTGACAACTGTTATATCATTTAATTATGAAACTATATTTTAATAAAATTATTAGCTAAAAATTAAGAAATTATTTATAAATAAATAGATTATATGGTATATAATAAATATAACGAAAAAAACAAAACTGTTTGAGCTTGTAATATGTATTAAGTACCTATTGATTAATATTGTTATTTGCAAATATTTAGAAAATATACCACAAAATGTTCAACGAATATTGTTTTTTCTCATTTATATGTGAAATTTATCACTAAAAATATTTTTTCAGTTTTAATAATTGTTATTAGTTCATATGAAGTTATTATGTTATTCAAATATGAAAGAGATAAATTTAATATATTGTAAATAGGACTATTTAATTAAAATAAATATGTTTATAATATAACTGACCTTATGTTTATTAACACAAATAACTATTTCAGGAAGACTTATTTGAGTTACATTTACAGGATTCATTAAATGAATCACTAATCCATTTTGATCAACTATTGGGTTGGAACTGTAGAATTTGATTAAATCACTTATGGACGAGAATTTTCTTCCACCACCAATATCATACTTTTCTCCCTAAATATAATACATTTGATAAAAATATTATTATGAAAACATCTATTACAAAATTTATGGAGAGGAATATTTTCAAGTGAACCTCGTGGGTTTTTTGTAAAATATTGTCTGACAAAAAAGTTAAAGCTGTTTAAAAATATCAAAAACTAAAAATGACGTGACTTTTTTTACAAACAAAATTTTACAAAAGCCTATGAGGTTCACTTAAATTTAAGCTTCTTATTAAATTTGATAATTGGTGGTTAAACTTTAAATTAACTAAACGCCATTATTCAATTCTGTGTTATACAATTTCGTTATATTGCCAATCAGAGAGACAGAGACAGAAAAGCGAATTTAGCATCCTCTTAATATGTAATTATTAATTAACCTGGTGTTAGTCATATTGTAATACACTGTTAGTCCCATTGCATATAATATATTAATTATATTTATGAACTATTAATATATTATAATCATAGGCGGATCAATAGAAGATTAACGAATATCTTCAAAATCAAACATGAAAGATTGTATCCACCTACTCCCTCCCATTTTAATCACATTAATTCTTGTTTTGATTTATACCCAGAAGGAAATGATTAAATACAAACATTTTAAAAATAAAAATCAATTATTATACAATCACTTAATAGT
This sequence comes from Pemphigus obesinymphae, assembly GCA_025469235.1. Lineage (NCBI taxonomy): Eukaryota > Metazoa > Arthropoda > Insecta > Hemiptera > Aphididae > Pemphigus > Pemphigus obesinymphae. The sequence goes on from JAIPRL010004314.1 coordinate 1,721, forward strand.
TAATAATAGTAATGTAATCTATAACCATATTTTTTCTAAGAAATGTTACATTTTATTTAACAGATATAAAAATATGTAACTTTTTCACTATAGGTAGTAATGACTATGTTATCTTTTATATATACCTTTATTTGTGATCAATAGGTATTAAACTTTAAATATTTGAAGATTCATCCGATTGATGTATATGAATAACTCCCACATCAGATAGTTCAACATTTATACTCGAAAGTTGTTATCTGTATATATAAAATTGTTTCTGATAAAAGTTCGAATAGAAATTTATAATTTATAATTGACATTTTATATTTAGTAGTGGAAATTATTATTTACATTTTTATATAATACATCACGCAATATTTTTAATTATTACTGAACAATAAATGTGTATTTTCACAAATTGAAAAAATACATGTTATTGCATTCTTTAATTTATTTTTTTTTATGTAAATTTAATAAATTTAAATAATAATAAAACATATTAAATCAATATTATCATTATTGTATTCTCTTTATAGCATTATATTTATAATCAGCGATCTGTCTGATCATCTGGGTACTTAATAAACTTATTAGAATTAGACTATATAACTAATATAATGAACCCAGATACGTATTTATATGAGTACAAACAGTTCGTTTATGTGATTGTGTATGATCACTGATGCTTAATATACATCTATCTAAATTAGAAATAAAATAAAAAAACATATCTATATAATTGGGTAAATCGATATAATGTTATATCAATATTATCGGTATTAATAAAATTATGGGATACATTGGTGGATATGATACAGGAGGTAATTCAAATATATATTTTTTACATACTCAAATAGCCGCCCAAACACTCAAGAGACATTTTAGTATAAAAAAGGTCTACTACCTGAATTTGGGAAGAAATTTGAGTGCGCCACTTTCTATAATATTATACTATTCTTATACTCCTATAAAAAGGCTCTAACCAAAAGGTTCAAATTTGGTATTTTCAAATACCAAATATTATACCTTAAATACCTTAATATCAATACTTTATTATTGACTTGGAATTTGATTTTCTGTAATTCATTGAATGATGACTACAATGAAATATACCATCTACCAATAGCATAAATACATAGATAAATAAATATTCAATTTGTTTGTAGATATTCAAAATGTGCAGCCACATACACTGCACCCCCCCCCCCAGTATATTTTGTGAATTATCGTCTATGGCTATAATATTTTCAACCTGTCAATAATATACAAAGCAATAACTCGAGTATCGGTCTATATGGTTGCAATTTATGGACATCATATTTTAAAATTTTTGTTCCATAAATCAAAAAATGCATGTATAATGTATAATGAATAATATTATTATTGCATAAATAATTTTAGAAATATATTCTTATAATATTTAATTAATTTTGATAACATTTTGGAAAGTATGTTGAATAATAAATACCTATGTGTACCTAAACATAATACTTAATGAAATAATTAAATTAAAATTTTGAACATAATATGACCAACAACGGGTTAATATAAAATTTAATTAAATTAAATAATCTTGTCGATTTATCTAGGCGTTACTAATATAGTTACTATTTAAAAAATAATTTAAATACAATATTATTATAATGTAAAGATATAAATTAATTTGAAAAAATTTAGGTATACTTTTATTTTTAATCCTATATTTTGTATTTTTACACATAAACTATAATAATACTTACATTGAATATAATTTTAAATTCAACCACTGTATCATTAACATTAATAGTCAATACATAATTTCCAGGCTTTGATTGTGACACACGTACTAAATAACTTCCAGAATGTCCTTTTTGTAAAATCGCAAATGTTGATTCTTTATTTGATATTAAACCATGGTACCATCTTTCATTAGATAGCTCAAACGATTCAATTGGTTTAAATAAAGATAGTTGTATAACAGTATCATTCTTAAGTTTATGCGTCATATAATGTACGATAAGATCTGTTAGCGTATCAAATCTATCAGTGTAATTTAAATAAAATAAATTACCATCTTTATAAATATTAAGATGGAAAACTTTGTTACCAACCCTAAGACATAAACGATTACAATATATTATTATAGATTAAGAATAAATAGTAATTTATATTATACATTACCTAATAGATATTACAAATTGCCCTATTTTACTAAATGATCTCCGAAGTAAACATGACCCTTCTTCAATGCCATAACCCAATAGTATACGCTGAGCATCAACAGCATTTACATTAGGATGAAGCCATCTGTTTAAAATTAATATAACTGATTTTAATGATTACATTAACATTTTTATACATATAATTTAAACAATTATATACGAATAAAACAAAATATATCTTACCTTCTGGACATTGTGAAGAATAACTACAAGTTCACAATTTGCACACAATTTCGCATTTAACTTTAGGTAGGTGTATACCGAAAAAATAAATACAAATTTCATAAAAAAATTAACGTCTCAACACTTTCTATAATTTTAAGTTTTTGTATACGTTAGATACTTATTCTATGCATGAGATAGCAATAATGCTTAGTAAATAGCACGGACTATATTAAATGACTGGCCACGTATACACTGACGGGGTGCGGGGGACCGGTCCGATAGTGTGACGCTCCGCTCCCCGCCGTGTCTATTTTCGGCATGACCTTAACGTGGTTTAGGTTAGGTTGGAAATCTAATTCGCGTCCTTAATGCCATCTATTGACAAAATATTATAAGAAGTTATTTAGATAGGTTTTTGAATGTAGCAATAAAAATTATTTATTATAGGTACATTTAGTACTTAAAATCTATCAATAAAATAATACAATATATAGTTTGATATTATATGATTCGTTTATTCAAATATGAAGTACGAGTATGACTATTCAGAAATAACATTAATTTCAGAATTTAAACAGGTTTTTTTAAAATCTTTGAATTTTATTTGGCTTGGGCCTAGGTTTTTTTTTCTAAAATTTTTCGGGTTAAACTGAAATTTTTTAATTTTTACCATTTTTTTCGGGCCTGACTTGGGCTTTTTTATGTATAATTTTTCGGTCGAGACCGAATTTTATAACAATAAGTTAGAGGTTTTTTAAAGGATGAGCCTGAACTTTTTTTTAAATAATAACAATAATAGTTAAATAGGTATAAGCTATAAATCAAACTTAACCCCTTAATAACAAAGAGTATGTCATCTTGTATTTGTTTTGGACTGGGTAAGGGTTTTTTTTACAAAGTGTTTTTGGACTTAGCCAAACAGTGCTTTTTTACAAATGTTTTTAGACCGAGCTTTAGAATAAATCTTTGGACGGACCGGGCTTTTTAAGCCTTTAGCTTTTTTTTAAGCCAGATCTGGGCTTTTTTTACAATATTTTTCGAACCAGGTGAGGAAAAAATTGTTGGACCGGGCCGGGCTGAAAATTGTTAGTTCTTGCAGGTCTATACCTTTTATCTACCTACATTGGATTACTTATAATATAATAGGCATAGTACCTATTACCTACCTAATATATACATTTCTACTTGTAGAAAACGATCTATTATCTATTATATATTTTTACATCCTCCGGTAAACTATAGAGCCCATAAAGAGTATTATTTTCCAATACATTTTAAGTAATCCTTAGGTACTACCTAATGATTTATATTTTATAATATACTGAAACTACCAAAAACAATTAATATAGAATATAGATTGATAAAAATAAAACGTGTTGAATTATACTTAGTATGATATACATTATATTATAATTTACATTAGGTAAAATTGATTATAATCAGTGTTGAATTCAGACCATAGGCGTGACTAAACTTTATCCACAGCGGAGCATATTTCATGACTGGTACCTACCAAAAATAGTTCAGAATTTTTTTTTTCAGGTTTTTCACAACAAATCGGGTGATATTTTCAATTTAATTTGCGACAGCCGCAATGGAAAATTTAAGAACTTCAAAAGTCCGTAATTTCCAAACTAAGTCCGTTCAGCTAATTCTTGGGAATAAAAAACTATACTAAATAAAACACAAAATTCAAAAAGAATGAATTTTTACATTTTTACAAAGTATAAACGCATTTTGAAAAAAAAAATTAATATTTTTTTAATAATATATACAAACACAGATCAAGGGGGGCCAGGCTCCTCGTGCCTCCCTAAATACGACACTATACTACTATGATATGATTTATTACATTTATTTATGATATGATATTGAGCCTCTTTGGAGAATCATAAACCATTATTCGTTATGATTTTAAGGTATCAAATATACTTTTGTGACCAAAATTCATTTGCTAAATAAAAAACTACATACAAATATATAATTGTAAAATCAATGTCTCCATTACTATAATAGCATATTTCTTCTGTGCAAAATATAAAATTAAATATTTACCTACCAGTAAAAATTATGTTTACCTTTATATATTTTTAATAAAAAGTATAAATTAATAAAAAACGGTACAGGTATTTTATTAGTTGCATAATTATTATGTTACACACATTTTTACCTTATTATTATTTAAATAACAAAATAAAAAAAAAATTATTCAATTAAAAAATCCGAACAATTCCATTTTTATTAATTCTTCAATTATTGCATCACAAGTATAATCCATTTTTGACAAAACTTCACTAATCAGATCATTCATAATTGATTCTGTGATACTTCATACAGAAAATAGTTATTATTTGAAATTATCAATCTAATGTAAATATATATTTTAATCAGCTTATAGTTAATAAATTAATAATAACTGTTTTGCAATCTCTATCTAACCAACTGATAATATACAAAATGCACGTTCATCATTTGTATCACAACTTTGTCTCTTAATAGAGTAAATCAACTTATTACTAAATATATAGGTGATATCAATAACTGTGATGTACCGTTGTCGGTTTTTCGATTTTTTTTTTTTTTTTTTTTATTTATGAAGAGATATAACTATTTAAAAAAAATTGTTAATTATAACAGATAATTTTCTTTAAAATTAATGCTACGGCATAGATAATAATCCTATCTATAAATTTAGTAATAGACCAATTTACTCTAATATTAAATATAATATAGTTATGATACAAATGCTGAATGTAAATTTTGGTATATTAACAGTTGGTTAGACGAAGACAACAAATACAGGTATCACGTCTTCTTAAACGAATATATATAACTAAATAAGTTAGAAAAAACTATGGGTTGCTATATGTTATAAAACAAAATATGATATAAATTGATTAATCAATTCTAAATAATCGACTATTAATTCATATGATTTCCATAACAACTATGGTAAAAATTGTAAGGATAGATTACAGACAAATATAATAGGAATATATACATGATTTTATACTTAGTATAGAAACTTTAAAATAAAGAATGTAAAATGTATATTCATCAATGTGAATTTGAATTAGAAAAACAACAATACAAATTATAATGTTATATTTACTTAGATATATTATCCAGTTGATCTTCAGATATTGATAACTCCTTGAATTGTCTTTTATATGAAAAAATATTCTGAACACTTTCTGAAGATATATTTAAAAGAAAACGTCCATTTTGAGAGGAGCTGATGTCTACAAATAACATATACATTGTTATGATACATCATTTGTTTAGCTTTTATGATTATTTATTTATTTATTTATTAAAATTCAATTTATTTTGTTTTTAATCGTTATTTTAAATTAATTTTTATGTCTAATAATAATATAATAATATTATATTATGTTATTCAAATTGATAATTTACTTTTCTTAGCAATAAATATTATTTTATATTAATATGACAATTAAAATAATAATGTTATTCTATAAATATTATGAAAGACATGTAGGACGTAGGTATATTATTTCTAATCATAATACTTTAAATTTAATTAAAATGTTTAAGAGGACGCCATACCCCCAATTTCTAAGGGGTTTTGTATAGGCAATTTTAAAGAGAATTTTAGAAAAATGAAAATCACATGATTGAAAAATATTTAGACATATTTCAGAAGTAATTAAAAAATAGTCCTACACCAGTAATATATTTTCATTGTGACATATTAATAAATAATTGTTAAAAACTAGGCAAAATGTGTTTCGGGAGATGTACGTTTCTAAAAAAACTGAGTGATTTTAGCATTTTATGATCTCTATATAAATTTAAACATCGTAAAATAATCTAAATTTTTATAAAGGCGATTTTCGATAAAATTATTAGAAGTTGACTTCTGAAAGAAGACTTAGAATTTACCAGTATTTTCTATTTTTTAAACTTTTACAACTCGAATAACAATAATTTGAAAGAAAATCGCCCATAAAAAAAATGAAATCATATTATAATCTTTAGTTTTTTTATAGAGGTGATTTTATGCTAAAATAATTCAGTTTTCTAGAAACGTGCATCTCCCGAAACATATTTCATGCGTTAGAAAGCGACAGTGTAGCGTCCTCTTAAGTACTTTTTATAGGAAATTTTCGCCAGATGTTCTCTTTGACAATGTATAGTTTAACATTATTAGTTGTTTTTAATTTATTTGACCTGAAACATTCAATAATAATTATAAAATAATGATAATATTTATAACCAATCAATTAAACATATATTTATTAATTTATTATTACAATAAAATGGGTAGTATCCCTAAACTACAAGGTGTACACTGCACAACTTATACATTATATACAGATAGAATACTTACAAAATAATAAATTAGTTACAAAAAGAGAAGGAGGCATCCATATTGGTGTGTTTCCTGCAAAGGGTTATTGTTTGGTTACTTAGATAATCGATCGATGATGGAATGAAGAAAGGAGCAATATTATGAGTAGGGCATGTAGGAACTCTTTGAAGGAGAGAAGGAGAATCAATTTTATCATAGAAAAGATTATAGGTGAAGGACTATCATGAGCAACTCACCAATCAGCTAGAATCTGGGGATTCAACACTGGGTTATAGTCTTGTGGAGACTGGGAAATGTTTCACTTGAATTCCATGAAGCTAAGACATTTTTATTATACATGCTCAATCTGATGACAGTATACAGCTGAGTGTGGGTTTCGAACTACGAAACTGCGTTCGTTTGTTCAGGCTAGATCGAATTTTTAGTGGACCCCTGTCGAGTGATTTAATGCAAGTTCAAAATGAAGAAAACGATTGAATAACGGTACTTTTTCAAAATTTGTGTTAGACTAGGAAAATGAGGTACGGAGACGTTAGGAATTATTCATCAAGTGTTCAAGGATGAAAGCATGTCACAAACTGCAGTTTATATGTGGCACTATTCAAAGATTGCCAAGAGAGTGTGAAGGACGAGCCCCGCGCTGGGTGGCCGTCGACATCAAGAACTGACAACAACACACCAAGAGTGTGGCCCCTACGAATTTGTACCTGAAGGGCAGACAGTTAATGGTACTTTCTACCTTGAAGTACTAAGAAGACTAAAGAGAAGGTTTAAACGGGTGAAGCCAGCTATCGCTGGAAGTTGGAAATTGCATTACGACAATGCAGCCAGCGACAACTGCTCCAAGGTAACCAACTACCTATTGGAAAACGGTGTCGCGACGATTACCTAAACTCTTACAATCCGGACTTGTCCCTAGCAGAGTTTTTTCTATTCTTAAAAATGAAATGTTTTCTCAAAGAACACCACTATGAAACCCTAGGCGCCGTAAAAGAATCTTGCACGCATACTCTTAAGGACCTTCTGGTATCCATCTAACAAGAAGCCTTTGAGTAGTGGAAAAGCCACTGGAAAAAATATGTTGACGCTCAAGGGATGTACTTTGAAGAATTTTAAGATTTTGTAGCAAATAGGTATATGAATGAATCTGTTTTTTGAAACTTCTCGATACTTTTTATGAAAATCATGTATATTTTTAATTTCAAATTTGAATGTGTAAGTTGCTGGAATGAAAATAATTGTAAATCTAGAAATGTAAAAGATTTTAACTACCAAAATAAACTGAAATTAGATCTTGCTAACATTTGTATATCTCGAACATTTTCCTTTTATAAAAATAAAAATGGATAAATATCTTAATAGGTATTGCAATTATAACAATACTAAATACAGGACATAAATTAGACAATTTTACTCACACTTTTATAAGGTTATTAAAAATTTGAAATCAAGTTCTATTCTTTTATAATTTTTATAATAACTTTATAATTTAAAAATTATAAATTTTTGAAATGTAATTTCAGGTGGCAACCTTATACATATATGGCGGCAGTATAGTATACATGGTGTTACTCCAAAGCTGGGTTCACACAACGCGAATCTAATATGCGATGCAAAATCCGACACGATTCGACATGTGTGAACGTGTGCCTTGCCTTCTCGCGTCATTCGCAAATCAGCATGAGGCAACCTAGTGGTGAGCGAAAGTTTGTGGGTTTTTAGACGTGCGTGAAAAGAGATTCAGTTATTTGTTTTGCATCGTATGAACAGTTGAGTAAATCAACTATTTGGTGACGCAACCTCGCGCATCAGATTCGCGTTTTGTAAACCTGACTTAATGGGACTGCTCTAATTTACTGATTTATAGCTGATTCACTGTAAAATATCATGTTGTGGTCCAATAAACTTGATGAGAATCTTTTAAACACACTTATACACCTCTTTAGCAAGTTGTAAATCCATCCGATAATACATACTCCCCCCCACAAAAAAAGTTCCCTATTACCCGTTACATATTTAGCACTTGATAAGAATATTTATCACGCCGGCTAATTCGCCACTAAATGCATAAAGTTTGTCCGATTTTTTTCGAAATTGGTAAATATGATAGTCTAACATATATATGTAGATTATCATATTTGCCAATTTTAAAATAAATCCGATAAGTTTTATGAATTTGCAATAAGTATTCTTATAAAGTGCTAAATCTACGATGAGTAACCGGGAACTTCGGATGCCCTTTTTTCGATAAGTATATGTCGGCTGGATTTACAACTCTCTAAGGAAGGTATGGATGTGTTTAAAAGAAGTTTAAATTCTATTGGACCACTATAGGATATTTTATGGCGAATCAGCTATAAATCAGTAAATTAGGCAGCACCAACTCTAATGTATTATTAGCAGCTGAGCACACAATTTCATAATATAGCATAGTGATGTTACAAATAATAACCTGCACATTTATCATTACTGTTGAGAATAAATATTTCTGAAAATCACTGATAATTACTGTCGATAACGACCTTTAATTCGACAGTGAAGTGTGATCTAACATAATTTTAACGAAAATTGGTCACCACCTGAGGTTAGCCTTAACTGGGACAAACTATAGATATAATCTATAATAATATTGATACATTTATTATTGTGAGTATATTATATTTTTTATAATATGCAGACATAAAATATTTTTCATGTCCCAATGATTTTATTTATATTTATTGAATAAATATAATACATACTTTAACAATTTTGAAGAAGTCTGTAAATTAGTAACTTCATTAGTATAAATAGATCTTTCATTTTCTGTATCCGTACAAAACAATGTATTTGTATCCTAGAATAAAATGAAGTTATTTAATATGTAGTAGACAAATTAAACTGAAGTGTTTTATAATACATTTAAATTGAATTGTTCAAATGGATATTCTTGAATTACAGTTTTAATATTGTCTAAACTATCATTAATCAATGTATTATCAAAATTTAAGATTTTGTCTTGTTCGAATAACACTGGTTTTTCATTAATAATTTTAGTATTATAAGAATGCTTGTCATCCACGTCCTAAAGGTATACAATATACAAATTAATATTATGTATTTAACGAAAAAATGTAAAAATTATAATTACTTTATTTTTTGACCAACCCTGAGCATAATATGTACCTAATTTTGGTTTAATTTGATTATACATATTTAACCGTTTTGAGTTAGAAGAAATTGATTGGGTTCTACTTTTAGTTAAAGCTTTATTAGCAAGCTTAATTAATGTATTATCATGATAATTACAGTGATTCTCAATTTCCATGTCTTTGTAACCATTTTCTTCCAACTTACTCTCCAAAACTTTGCAACATTGAACTAAATCCTAGCACATAAAAATAAAAGTCAAGTAAATTTTAGCCAAAATATTTAACTTTATCACATACAAAACTTTCTTTCTTCTTTTTCTTAAATAATTCACCATAAATATATTTTCCAGCAATAAATGATAAAGATGATATTATTTGTATTAAATTTTTCATTTTACTGTGAATAGGATTGTAAATTTCAGCTTCTAACGTTTTTGAGCATATCTAAAAGTAATAAAATATTAAAATATATAATTTTTACAATTAAATTTATATATGAATACCTTTGTGGTCTCAATTGATAATTTATAGCATTGAATTAACTTCATTTGAAACATTTTTCTTAATGTAATATTGCTTTTATTTTTTTTTACATGCAGGTTTTCATTTTTAGATTCTTTTTTAATATCAGAAATCTGAAACATATTTGACAGTTAAACAAATAATGTATAGATAGGTTTAATTTTATATTTTATACATTGAAATAATAATTTTATTAAAAAATTTTATATAAAAAATATTTATAAATATTTTTTATAAAAAAATTGTTTGTTTTATTTATTTCCAATATATAGTCTGATTCATATGACTTGTTGTAGGGCATGGTGAGCGTGGCTAACGAGCAGAACATCGGTGTGGCAGCTTACAGCTACAGAGCAGCACATTATTCTTACAACAACTTTCAAACTAGCATTTATATTATTATAACCCAAGTAAGAACGACTGGAAAATTTCGACCGTCGCTGCAAGGTGGTGGGAGAAATGAGCCTCACTGAACTCGCGATCGTCAGTGTTGATGTGCGAATCCGATCGTTCTCTCGTGTTATACTTGAAACATGTTATCACGAGTAAACTCATCATAGTCGCACTTATCACAATATTCTATGGAACTAAACTATCATTTTTCCGTATCTTTTACACGAGATTTACACAATCCATTGAATATTTTAAAATTTTGAAAAAATGATTTAAAAATTAAAATGTCATAAAAGTTTATTTATATACATAATATTGTTACGTATTCTAAATACTTTAATATTTAATATTTTTATTTTTTATTTTATAAAAAATACTTTTTTTCATCGACCATGAATAATAATTATCGATTTATGGCAAAAATAATATGTTTTAAGTATTATAATATTATAAAAATTGTAGCGGCCAATGTCTAATTTTTTAAATATCTCATGATATAAACAAATAATAAATTTTACAAATTGAATTTTTGGGATTAAATACCTATATAAGATTAAGAAAAGAGAAAGGAGAATGATCTCATTAAAGGTTAAAGTTTTAACTATGTTTTTATTAAATAATATTTGCTGCATTAATTACCTTTTTTTTGATAGACACGGAGAATTTATAAAACATAGTATATTGCTCATTATATTAATAATAATAATATTAAAAATCAGTATAAAATTTAATATTTTCCCAATAATAAGATAAGAATAATTTTATTTTTTTTGTACTTGTGCCTTTTCTCACTAAACAATAGGGACTTTGAATTAGTTGAAAAGTCAATATATTTTTTTTATTTATAGTGCAATTAAAAATAGGTCAATTATAAATACATTAAATTATTTTAATTTTATATGTATAATCTTCTCCTTTGCCTTATCTCCCAAGGTATATATATATAATAAAATCTATAATAATTATTAAAAAATTTTCCAGTATTATGATCATAGTAAAACACCAAATATTAAGTTTTTTCCTACTCCTGAGAAATTGTCATTTTTAACTTATTATAACCATTTTCACCAAAAATATCCACATTTATATATATAATATACCTACTTATAACAGTAATTTAAACCTAATACAGAATATAAATTTTTAAGAAATATTTTCAAGTTATAACATACCAATGGGCAGTGGTACAGTATTAATATAATATATTTTTGTATTTGGCAATAATTCCAAAAGCATTTTCTTAAAAGCAATACTAAAAAAGAATAATTCAATTTTTTTTATATATTTACAATATATTTTTTTTATCAACAAATATCAAGATTCTTTTAATATAAGACACTTATAATAACAATAATATAAATTAAAAATTAAAAATGTATATTATAAAAATAAAAAATTAAATCAGTTGGAATCAGAATAAGAAGATGATGTGTTCCCTCTTATTATTAATATACATGGTTCCATATTATCTTTCGTAATATAATATAATATCATATATAATTTCATCTATTATGTCATCTACTTCCATATTTTATTTTCTTCTTCAATGACATGCTTATCAAAACTGGACCAATTTTCTGGAGTGACACGAGCTATGGATTGATGTAATAATTGTTCGACATTGGCCAATTTAAATGTAGCATTATTTGTTTTAACATAACCTTTAACCATAGCCATAACTCGATTGGATTGAACTCACAGTGAAATGGTGGTATTGTGTGACCGGCGTCCTCCATCATTTTGTCAATGATATAGATCATATATTTTTTTTATTTCTCTTACTCTTGTGAGGAGTTCTGCTTTCACTTTTGGCCCTATCAATTACATCACTTCGAGTAAAGCGGAAAGAGATTGTGATAGCGGCAAAAACTCTTAGAGAGTATTAAATACTAGTAGTATCACAACTAATTTTGCATTTATTCCAGTCTAACATCTACATTTTTTTCTCAACTCTTTCGATTGAACTAATACTTTCTCATTTTATTCTATCAGTGATGTGGCTACTGTATTTAATGATGCTCTACTTAACGATATTAATAGATTTGTCTCTCTTAAGACTTTTCCACCCTCTAAATTTTTTCATTGTGTTTCCTATGACTTAAAAAATTTGAATTTTTATAAAAATCGTTCCCATTCTATTTTATACACTCAAACATATCCTCAGGCTATCTCATATTTTCTGAGCTCAGGGCTAGGTGTAAATGTTGCTGTAACAATTATAAATACTGAGAGTGCATTGTCTTCCTGTCCTACTAATTTCCGGAAGTAAATTAGAGATTTAAAGTAAAATTCCGCTGATCCCTTTGTCTGTTCATCATAATAACATTTTCTTATTTTCCTCTATTAAATCAGCTAATTTATTTTCTTCACATTTCTCCTCCGCATTCAACAACTATTAATTTGTACATCACTTACTGATTCTCCTTGCTGTATCTTGCTTTTTGACCTACAAATCAACATACTTTTTACTCAGAATAATATGCTTCTTTGGTGAATGGTATTTGATTATATAACTCTTTAAAAATTACAGTATCAAATAGCCCAGACAGTATATCTGCTCACCTTTTAAAATCGCCACCATTTAATTATGAATCCCACTTTTTAGACTTCCGACACTCTTTTAATAAAGGCAATTTCAGATGATTGGAAAATCGGTTTAGTATCCCCTGTTCTCAAATCTAGTAATCCATCTAATGTTAACAATTACAAACCTATTTATATCATATCTCATTTAGCCAAACTATTTAAATCTCTTATATTTTTCTGTGTTAAAAGTTTAAATAATATAGTGATTTATGTGCAATATGGCTTTAGGTCTGAGAAATCTACTATTACTAGTAGTGTAGTAATTTCTTCTTTTCTAAATGAATGCATTGAACATAGAGGTCAGGTGGATATATTTTTTACTAAATTTATAAAGGTATTTGATACAGAAGACCGTGATCTCCTATTAAGAGAACTCAAACTATATGGTTTTGGAAATCCTTTTATGGCTTAAATCTCTCAGATAGAAAGCAATTTGTAAAAGTCCTTCAATCAGTATCTATGTTATCAAATATTGCTTAAGAGGGTATAATGTTATATGTTAACTCTATAAACAAATGGATTATTAAGGCAAAACTCCTTCTATTTTTTTTGAAAATCAACTTTATTGATCACACTTTTAAGTTTTAGTTGGACATTTTCTTTTCGTGGTCTAAACATGACACATCTTAATTTAGATAAATGTAATGTTATTTAATGACATTACATTACATTACAATAGAGACCTTTTCCAGAGGTTGTGCTCCTATCCTTCATCCAAACGACTCAAATTGCACTCCTAATCAACATGTGGTTTTTTTTAAAGATCTTGGGATTTTTATTCTCCACCATTGAGCTTTAAACATCATATTAATATTACTATTTATAAAGCACTTAAAATGTTGGGCTTTGTTAAATATACCACTAAAATATTTTCTTTAGCTTCATCAATTTGCTCTCCTTATTTCACCTTAAACAGATCTGAATTTAAGTATGGTATCCATATCTGGATAAAGATCAATTTACAAACTTTTCTCGTACATTTTGTATATTCTAAAAATTTAATACCCTCAACATGACTATTCCCTAATTTGTAAGTCTCTTAATACCCTCACTCTTTCTTTTCGTCATTGAAGCTCATCTCTGTTTTATTAACTACCTTTTAAATGACAATTTAGATGTATCTATATCTAATATCTAATCTTAAATATTTTTTTCCGTGTTCCTACTCATCATATTAGAGATCATGCTCTTTTGTCCCACTCCACATTGTATAGTCATAGCCATACATTGAATAGAATGCTTCGCCTTGCGAATAGTTATTTATTTTAAAAAATATTGTTTGTTCTTTAGACTTTCTAATTACTGTAATTATTTTCTGTATATAAAATTTTTCTTATTTGTAAAATACTGCTCGGTAGGCTTTGATTAGTAATAAATAAATAATTAATTAAAAATTAAAACTATTTCTGAGATTATTAACTCAAATTATAATAATTTAGTTTAGATTTATTTACCAAATCATTAAGGTCAGATATATAATTAATATTTGTTTGTTGATCGCGTTCCTTTATTTTGATTTGCATTCTTTTTGTGGTCTTTAATACAGGTGGTTGAAAAAAATTCTCTACAATATTAGCAAATTCATTAAATGTTTTAAACAAACGACTGTAACAAAAACAAATTAAAATATAAAATAATATAAAGTATTATTACATTATTATAAATACTTTCTAAGACCATGTATATGATTAATATCATAAGGATCATGCAATGAGTATAAATTTGCTGATTCACATATACTAAATTGGCTGTTTGAGTACTCATTTAATATTTCATTTTGTTTAACTTCCGAGTCATTTTGAATAGAGTATGGTTTTTTAGAATCTGTATATTTAATTGATTCCGTATAATTGTTCCACTGTTGAGCATCCATTTGTTTGGCCGATCACGATTGATTTTTTTGTATGTTCTATTAAAATCTCCTTTAGAAATATGCTGAAATTTTTGTAATTAAATAATAACTGAAAATTTATATTATAGAAAAATTAAAAAATTTTAGAACAAAAAAATTAACTTGTGTGATTTGTAAAAGATTTTGGTACCTATTAACACAAATCATATTTTAAGTCGCCATTGCCTATACTAAGTAGATACTCTAGAATAATTTAGAATTTATTAGTGAAATCTAGAAGAAATTTTATCATATCATTTATCTAAAAACAAAATTGGTAAAATAATAATACCTATATAATTATATGTATTATGAGATAATTTTAAAAACATATTATTCTGTAAATTATTACTACGTTTATATAATAGCATTAAAAGGTTTCAAATTAAATTGTTTTAATATAATCTTTTTCACTTGTTCATATAAGCACATATATTAAATCGGTTTAGCGAATATTTTATAATCCAATTTAAAATTTATATTTTTAATCCATGATTATAATCTGTTGTGCCAAGAAAATATCTGATAATAAATATTATTCAATATCAAATTTTCATATTTAATATGATTTATTTATTTATTGTGTATTCAAAATTTATTTACAATTTTATTAATTATGTAAATAATGTCAAATTAATATTAATAATTTCTATTCTTGTAGAATTAGAACACAGAAGATCGAAATCTGAATTGCGAAAACAAAAATATATTAAAAATAATCATTCGCAAAAAGTAATTATTAAAACATAAAATGTTATTATTATGTGGCACTACCAATGTCTACCATGCCATCCACTATTGTTAAAAATGCAAGATGATTTATTAATTTTAATTAATTTAATAATATTTAACTTAATATTACTAAAAAAATGAATTTAATATTAAGGAATTAAAAACATAAATTTATAACTTATAAGTGATGAAGATAACTGTTGACATAAATCTCAAATGCAAAACATTATATCTAAGCCATTTATATATACATTTGATAAACCATTTAATATAAGTTTTAACTTTTTTAAACTATTTTAAAGTGTTTACATGACATGAATGCATTTTAATTTTAAAACTATTCAATTTGAAACCGTTTTAGCGCCATCATATAAACGTAGTATATGGACTATAGTACCTTAATTTTAATATTATAAATAATAATTTTTAAAAAAAATTTATGTACAGTAACACCTCAGAATAGCGGACACCCTCGGTCATTGAAATTTTGTCCACTATTCAAAGAGGGTGAATGTTTGAAATACATAAAAGTTAAATGTGTAAAATGAAAACATTTGCATTAGGTTAAATTTAATTATAATGTTATTATTAAATATAATTACTAAGTATGTAAATTTAATGGTATAGTAATTTGAATAATTTGGTAATATTTATGGTAATCTCATATTATCTCAATTTAATACATAAGTAGGTACATATAAAAAAAAAAAAAAATGACGCATACAAAAGTATTCAATTTTGCAAGAAAAAAATCGGTCAGCTTGATCTGTTTATAATTTTGTGCCTTTGTACAATCTCGTGAGTAAGTTCAGTCAAGACATTTATATTTCCGTATGTTATTATTGTGTAATTTAATTTAATTATATTAAATATATTATATACAGTCAACTACCTTCTCGAATGCAAGAAAAGGTGTCCGCTATTGGGATGTGTTCATTATTGAGAGGTGTCCGTTAAGGGAGGTTTTACTGTACTTGTTTATTGAAGAAATATAAAAATGTTTTTTAAAAAAAGAACTTAAGAAGAAGCTACCCACACGTTTGTTATCTTTGTCTTACATATGCATATCATAGCAAATCTAGGTACCACATTCTTCATTCTTACTACAGTTTATTTATAATTAATATAAATTATATATATTTATATGAATTTACCTATTATCAAATTTGTAGAAGAAAACATAAACTAAGCGTGGAGTTTTGTTTAAAAATTTTATTTTAAAACTAGTTATATGCATTCAAAAAAATGAGTTCTTTAACTACTTATAACTTATTTAATAATAAAAATATTAAAAAACCCTTACGCTAGAGCACAGTATATATTCTCTACTAAAACTTTTATATTAATTATAAATAAATTGTAGTAAGAATGCGGTACATAGATTTGCTGTGTAATGCATATGCAAGTAAATATATGTTTAAAAATAATTATCAAAGATACTTAACAAAGTACCTATTCTTATGTTGAAATATTTCTTTTTTGTCATTAATTAATTTACACATTAAAATATTAAATATTAAATTAATATCATAGTTTAGATAATAATATGAGGGAAACAATCCTATTCTACCAAAAATTGTATAGGGTAATTTCAACTTAGGTATCTTAAAATCTGATTTTTTTTAATATTATATTAAGTTATAAATTAATTAAAATTAAATGATCCTTACTTAATTGTTATATCATATTGTTATTCAATTATTAATAATGAATACTATTGTATTAATATAATTATATTATGTAGGTATTAGTTTCATATGACTTGATAATATATTCTTTACCTATACTGTTATAAGTATACCAATAAATATTCAAATTAATATAAATATATAGATGTAATAAATTGTAAATAACATATATATTACTTGTACAGAAGTATATTTAATTAAAATATATTTAACAATTTTTGTTAATTCTTTATAAATTGTGATTTTTATATTTGATCAATATCGTGATTTAGGATCACATCTTAGTTTTAATTAGTGCAACATCGAACTAAATACTCAAATACCAACTTTGAATTGAAGATCTTTTTCTTCATCCATTTATTGTTTTCGTAAACAGTCTATTGATTATTTATAACCATAAAGTGAGTAGTTTGGAAAATAGTTATATTATACCTAATAGGTAGGTAGGTAGGTAGGTATAAAAATTAGTATTTTAAATAATATATTATATTATAATAATATATTAAAAATTAATGGTAAAACATTCATTGGAGTAATTCTGAAACGAAAAAAATACAACGAATATTTTCCATGACAACACATAAACTTGTATTTAGTAATTTACAAAAATAAAAAGTAAAAATTTAGCACTCTAGATAGATGGTTTTTGGGAAATGAATTAAACAGCGCATACCATTTATTAAATTAAATAAATATTATTTTTTATTGTACCTTTTTATATATTATGCGTAATTAAAAATTGAAAAAAATCTATGTATGTACTTAGATGTGGTCGGTGCGTTGGTTGAGAAGGAGAGGGTTTAACCACACTCACACACACTAATAATCATTTACTACTTACACACAGACAAGTCGTGCCCGTGGGTGATAGAAAAGTTGCCTATGTATAACCCCCTAAAAAAGAGGTGTATGCAAACAGAGACGAAAGATAACGGGGCTTAGGGTGTCGTGAAGACCCCTCACTCAGAAGATAAGTCGGCAAAAACTATAAGTCAGTCGACAATTATTCGACATAGCCCGTTAGTAGGAAAACTTTATAAGCTTTTTTTTTCTGCTTTTAAAGTCAGTAAAAATAATTTGTTGGTAAGTTTTTGCTTATTTAATAAATGCTTATTAGATTTTTCGGCATGGAGTCGGAAAATTACGATTACAATTTATTTAAAGACTTCAGATAATAATATTTTAGATTATAAACATGTATTTAGTAGGCCATGGAAAAATTAAAATATTATTTAATATAGGTTATTATTATTTCGTATGGCGTCTATGAGCAACATCAAAAACACTTAGAATACTAACAGATTAAAAGATATGATATGTATAAAATTAAAAGATGGTCAACAGTGATAAAACTCAAAAATAAACAAACACATAAACATAAGATATAAAATAGGTAAGAGGTTCTCCACTTGGTAAATTTAAGGGTCATATTATAGCTTCACATCCAGGTTCTTCATCCATTCCACCGCTTCTTCCTTCGCCAAGTGGATATCTTCTATGGTGCCTTTAAATGCACGAATTGGACATTCAGTGGTGGTGTGATTGATCGTCTGGGATTCATAGCCACAGTCACATGTTTCATTGTCACGTAGTCCCCATCTATACATTATGTGACCACTCCTGCCATGACCAGTTCTGATACGGTTTAGTGTTACCCAAGTATTTCTTTTGAGGTCAAATCCCGATTGTTTGATAGTTGGGTTAATCACCAGTTTTTGGTTATCTGGGTTTTTATTGTCCAATCGTTTTCCCATTTAGAACTTATATTGAAATTTTCTTTGGTGAGATCCCTTGCTGTTTTCCATGGTGGTTTTCGCGATTTGAATCGTTGAAAATTTTCTAATGCAGTCAGGTCCGTGTGTATGGGAAGGAAGAGGTTATTAGCATACTTTTTCCATTCTTGCAATAGTGCGTGTTCTCTTCGTAACTTTGACGGAGCAATGTTACTAAGCACTGGTAGCCATTTTAGTGGTGTGGACTTTGTCAACCCACCAATTGTGCGCATTACTGCATTAAGGTGTTTGTCTACGTTCTTGGACGCTGTTAAGCCAGACGGGGGCACAATACTCAGCTGTAGAATACACTAATGATAGTGTGCTTATACGTAACGTATTTGCATCAGCTCCCCATGTTGAGCTAGCTAGCTTTTAAATGATGCTCTGACGGGTCTTGACTTTTGCTGATAGTCTGGTTAGGTGTTCTCTATAAGTGAGTGTTCTATCTAGAACCACTCCTAGGTATTTTGAGTATTAGTACTTAGTATTTCGTACTTCCTGACCGCCAAAGCTTATATTTATTTCTTGACTAGCTTTTTTGTTATTCAAATGAAACACTGCAACTTCCGTTTTTGTTGGGTTAGGCTTTAGTCTCCACCATTTAAAATATGAGTCTAAAATGTAAAATATTAAGGTCGTTAGTTAGGGGCTCTTCTAGTCCCTCGAAGCTGGTACTCTGACTAGCCAGGGCGATATCATCTGCATAGATGAACTTTTTGGAGGATGTTGAAGGCAGATCTTTTGTATATAAGTTGAATAATAGTGGAGCCAGGACCGATCCTTGTGGTAAGCCGTTATTTAGCACTCTTGTCTTACTTTTTTCCTCTCCTATGTAGACGGTTAGTTGTCTATTACTGAACATGTTGTTAAGTAGTGTGAGTAATGTTTTACAGGGGATTACATCGAGAAATTTAGATAATAGGCCTTTTCGCCAAACTGTATCGTAAGCAGAGGACAGGTCGACAAAAGCTACAGCCGTTTTAAATTTTTTATCGTAACCGTTTTCGATATGAGTGGTTAATGCTATGACTTGGTCACAGCAATTTCGTTGTGGGCGAAACCATGCCTGTTCTTGCGGTAAGACCTCATCTATAGTTTTCGATATTCGGTTATAGATTAGTCTTTCGAGTAGCTTGTAACTTGCACTTAGTAGCGATATGGGTCTGTAACTTTTAACGTCGTCATTTGGCTTATCTGGTTTTAGAGCCGCTAATACCTTGGTTGCTTTAAATAGTTTTGGTAATTTACCCGAGTATAATATGTCGGAGAAAAAGTCGGCTAACCATTTTCTTGTATTGGGACCACATTTCTTAAAGAATTCTGGTTGAATACCATCTAGTCCCGGTGCTTTACCAGTTTTCATACTTTTAAAGCTATTTGTATTTCTTCAGAATTAAAATTCTCTGCCCATTTAGATTTGTCCATCGCTTCAAGTTTTTTAGTTTTTAGGTTCATAGTGACTTTTCTTGCTGTTTCTTTATCCATCGTAGCTCTGGTCATTTCGACTATTCTGTTAGGAAATTCGTCGGGTTTAATTTTCGGTGCCGTTTTTCTTCTCTACTGGAGTGTTTGAAATCTAGTTTTTCCATCTTCTCTATCCATCTATCTTTACGTGATTTTGCCAGTGAAGTTAGGAGCATGTCTGCGAGCTCAGTTGTGCCATTTTTGGAATTCTGTATAAAGTTGATTACTTTCAGCATTCCAACATGGTATATAATCTCGTCTATAACCTCGGGGGACACAGCGTTTTGCTGTTCCTTTAACAATACCAACAAAACGGTCGTAATTATTACTCGTTGGTTTGATCTACCTAATATTTGCGTCTATAAATTTCGCGAAAGTATGCCAGTCTGCTTTTCTAAAATTACATCTTGATTTTCGAATGGTTTTAACAATAGGGATTTGAATGCCGACATTTATAAGTATAGCCCTGTGCTGGCTTCTTGGAAAGTTGCTTAAAACGATTCTGTAGGCTGGTATAGCTATTCGGTTTTTATTTTTTGAGACGATGCATAAGTCAGGGTTGTACCCCCTGTCCCACCGACCTGAGTGAAATGTTTTCCTATCTTTTGCATTAAATATTAGTTGCATGTTTTTGCTATCCATCCAATTGTATAACATTTCACCATTATTGTCATTCATATCATATCCCCAGCTGGTATGGTGGCTGTTAAAGTCCCCAATATATATTGATTGATGTAGCATGGATGGTAGTGGAGGGGTTGGCCATATTTCATTAGGTGGCTTATATACGTTGAGGATAGTTACCTCAGCGACACGTATAGCTATAATGTACACAGTGTTTGTCGATGTTGAAAAAGGTGACTCCAGTTTTTTATATAATTCCTAACGTAGATGACAGATCCATAGCTTCTATGGTATAGAGCTGAAATTAGCGTGTATCCAGAGATTGTAGGTCTCCGTGTCATTTGTAGCTCGTCTGGTTTCGTGAGGAAAAAAAAAATCTATATTATGTTCTTTCAATAATCTTTCGAGATATCTGATTTTATCACTGCTGATTCCTTCCACATTAAGTTGAAAGATACGGAGCTGGGGGCCCAGATCTCGAGTTAAATAGTCCTCAGAAGGACTGTTTTCTGGTTGAGAAGTGTTGATGTTAGTGTTGTTGTTGCTCATGGTTGCTGTGAGGTTCTAAGAACAGTACAGTAGCCGGTGGTGGTAATTCTTTAGCCGTCTAGGACGTTGCCCGGTGTACACTACGTGGAAGCGAATTACCTTTGTACCCCTTTAATATAGGTATTATTTTAGAAAATAATTGTCAATCTCTACCCCGCGGTTCATCGAGAATATTCTAATAATATCGTATACCCGCACAATATTATGTTTCGTACAAATAAACTTCGGTCGGTTACATAAATTAAATATACTTACTTGCTAAAAGTGATAATTTAAAAATCATATTAATTGTATTTATACCTACTACCTAGTAGTTAGAATCAGAAAACTAATCATAACCATCACCAACACGACTCTCAATTTGGAAGATTTTAATATTTCTATAATTTATGTAATATATAAGGTAAAAATTCATAATTCGAAAAAAGCCTTGATTAAAATCTAGAAAAGTCAAAAAATCTTGAGTTTTTTACAGAATTAAAATCGAATCAGCCAGTGTCACAATTTTGTCACAACAGAAACATTTTTCTGTTCAAAACAGGGGCGCACCCCGGAATTTTTTTTTTGAGGGGGGGGAGCTTAAGAATTATTTTTATTTAAACTAACAGACGTACCTACACTCTAATATTAGTTATTCACATTTAATAATACTTGTATTTAAACTGACAAAAATAGTGCTAACTTAAAATAAAATAAATACATTATACAACAACCTTTAAAATTAAATATGATTTTTATTTATTTAAGAAAAATAACTATTAGTTATTTTTATACAAATTCTCAAAGTTTACCAATAAAATATTAACACACTATTTATAATATAATTTTAAATGACGAAGTTAAGTTTCCTTGGTCTTTTTTATTGTAAAACTGATAATACTTCGGAATTTCCAATTTTTATTTACGACAAAAAGTTAAATAAATAATTTTATAGAGAATTCTTTCTTTTACAATTTTAGTTCTTATACTTTTTGTCGCATAACCAATAAAAAGCGAAATATACACTCAAAGGCCATTTTTTTAAACCAAAATACCATATTTTTTAAAAAATGACCGTTTTCAGAGTGGTATACTGCGAGAACGGACACTTGTACATGAAAAATAAATATGACATTTTTTGTAGAAAATTATGTCCTCCACAAATCATGTATTTAACTTTTTGTGGTGTAACCATTAAAAAGCAAGATCTTCATGAAAAATCTATATTTCAGACCTTTGACTTTGAAAAAACCTTTGATTCGGACGCGTTATCGGTGGCAACATTTTGTGTTATTTATAATAATATAATTAAAGTGTATTCAAAAATTTAGCTTGATCCGAATATTTTAAAAATATAGCTAATTTTCGTCAAATTTGACTGTATATATGGACGTTCACAGAAAAAAACAAAATTGAAAATGTCTCTAAAGGCACCAAAATGACTAAAATAAGAAAATTATTTTCTCGTACCTACGTCAAACGTATAGGTATTGAGGTAACGTTTCTATCTAAAAAAAAATCACAAAAAATAATATTTACTTGTATTCAAAGGCGAATTATGCATTATTTTTCGTGACACAAAATCTCTTTTACTCTAGTTAATTAAAACAATCATCTTATTGAATTTAACAAATCATTTAGACATAAGTATAAATCATTTCATTTAGTTCGTTGTATCTTGGGTACCTACCGCATTAGGTAAGTATCTCATATAATTGAAATGTGCATTGAAAGAATATCAAACAAAATTTTTGGAGTCTGCCATTAGGTTGACTAATATTCTATCAGTTATGATCATTAATGTTGACTAGCGTTCCTTTTCTCAAGTCTTAACCTATAGGTCATGGCCCATTTTTTGGATGCGAAGGATTTTGAACGGGTAACAGACAAATATTTATCTTAGTAAAAAACGCAACTACAGGTTCTATAAAGTGGGTTGAGTATTCAAAATCCAACATTATTGTATATGTAACTTAATGTATATACGATTGCAATTTTAACAGAATAAACCATTTTCATCTAACACTATAATAAATACCTATATTTATATATTAAACCTACCGTCAGCAAGTTTCTAGGCAGGGATATACAGGGTAAGTATAGTATGTTTTGCTGGACAAGGGCCACACATCCGAAATATTGCACAATCTCAACCTAACCTTGACTTTCCCCTTTTACCCATCAAACCTACCCTAATCTCCTTTTCATCCCAACAATCCTTCACAGAACTGGTTGTATCCACACTAACATAGACTAAATTCTCTATCCTAACATGGCCTAACATCTCCACGTCTTTTACTGTATATCATCATCCACCCACCCTATAAAAGGTGAAACACGGGAACTAAACTTATTTAAATATATGGATTGGGCATAAGGAAAGGGTTCAGATTTACCCGCACCTACATCTGAGATGGGCCATATCCATGGCTTTGTGCCATATATAGAATTGTGCCCTATATAAGGCAATATTTTGGATCTGTAGCTTTTGTCCCAGAATGAAGCAAAGCATACTACACTTGCCTAGTATATTCTTGTTCGTAAATTTCTGACGAAATTCTTATTGAAGGAATATCATCAAAATAAAAAAATTCTTAATATTTGTACTTAAATGTAATACACAGCAGTTTATTTTTTAGATTAACTTTTCATAATTTTTTGAGTTATCTATGAGTATAATAGGTAGTTTTATCTTTTGTGTGCATAAAACACATATTTTTAGACATTTTGGATTTTCCATAAAAAAACCATTTTATGTCTTGTATAATCTTTAAAATTTTTATTACCATCATTTATTTACATATACATAACTACACTTATACATTTACATAATTGTATATATAATGTATAATTTAATACTTCAAAGATAATCGGTGAAATGAATAAGACTTAATTTAAATTGTTAGTCATACATAGTATAGGAAATGCTGCTCACCAACCATTATTAATTTCATATGTGTACAATTTGCTTTCCACTTGCGGTATACATTCAAAGTCTAGAGGGACAGTACAGGGATTCCCTACTCTCCCACTGAGAACTCCTGTATATATTCTCAGGAACTCTACATTGTACATTACATAAAATTATACATTTTAACAAATATTTAGTAGGTACACAATATTTTAATTAATGAATATAATATAAGAATAATTGAATGTACTTATATACAAATAATAATAATTAATTATAGTTTAAAAATTTGATATGATGAAATACATAATAAATAATAAACAACAAATTAATAACAGTTATGTTTTACCAAACCGACTTAATGCATACGCCTTTATTAATCAGTCTACTTGTATATAGTGCCCTAGTACCTAACCCAGTAAAACTAGGATCTATGTAAATGAAAAGTGTGTATAGCATGTATACATGTATGGTGTATTAAACACATAATGTGATTTTGGGTGCGTGTGTATGGGTTTAACAGATGATAGGTATCGACAATACATTCAAGCCGAGACTTACAACAGTTAATAGATGAAGACATGAATATTGAATAATCATTATTAATCGGAAAGCAGTTACAATTTCAGAACTGAATTATGGATCATAAGCAACATAAAATAATTGAAATTATTTAACATACAAACTTAATAAATCCAATTAACAAACCAATAGTCTAGGTTCAACTTGTCTTTGTATGTACGCATCTATCCGTCCATAGATGGCCAATTCTCCTCACAAACATCAAGACATCTCTTTCCTCATTCAGCATATGTGTAAATTCTCTTATCCTATTAGTAGCTAACATGCAGTTTATTCGTGGTGCATGGCTTCTAATCTACAATTAAATTGAAATATTTATCATAAAATCAGCAGTGAACATAAAATAAGGATTATTTAATTTAATTACAGTGAGATTCCTTCGGGCTTGAACCATTTCCACATAATATTGGTTCTCGATTAATAACAATATTTCTAAAATATTAACATATGTTGAAGAAAAGTTTAATAAAAATAATAAGTCACCAAGAGAAAGCAACGCTGTTTAAGAACTAGTGAAGAATAGCGGAGAAGCAGTAAAGAATGAAATATGAAAAATGATAAATATAATTTAGAAAAACAAATGATACCAAAAGATTAGAATATGGCAGCTATGCAATGCCTAATATTTAAAAAGGGAGACCTACTTAAAGTGAAAAATTGTAAGGGAATCTCTTTATTGGACACATTCTATAAAGTACTATCAACAATTCTATTAGAGAGGATAGCCACTTACACTGAAGACATTATAGGACGATATCAATGCAGCTTCAGGAAGGGGAAGTCAACTACAGATCAAATTTTCATACTCAAACAATAATGGAAAAACATGAACTTAACAAAGATCTATACATGAAGATTGTTGACTACAAATAGGCAAACAGTGTACATAAAAGTTATGGAAGGCGATGATTAACTAAGGAATACCAAAGAAATATGTAGATATGATTAAACTGTGCAATACCAAAATAGTATTCAAAGTAAAGTTTATCAGAAAGTTATCGTTGGACTTCAAAGTCAAATCAGGATTACGACAGGGAAATGCCTTGTCCTCGACCTTATTTAATCTATGCTTAGAAAATTATAAAAGAACTAGAACACATACAGCAAGTAGAAGTAGTTGGTATAAAATATTTATGAGTTTACACAGATGATATAGTCATTTTAGGTAATACAAGACAAGCTATAACTCAAACAATGTCTAAACACTTAGTAGTTAGCGAGAAAATGGGATTGTGTGTTAACAAAGAAAAAACACAATTTATGGTTATTTTCAGAAGAGATGAAGATTAATCTAATTTACAAGTAAACAATTTTACATTTTAAAAGGGAGAAAATTTTAAATATCTGGGAATGAACATAAATAGTAAAAATTACATGCACAGAATGATAAACAAAAAATTAACAAGTGGAAAAAAGTGTCACCATATCATCAGTAAGTTATTGAAGTCTAAGTTATTATCAAGAAAACCGAAAATCCTACTTTATACAAGTTATCTAAGACCAATAATTTCCTATATAAATGAGACAGGGTCTATACGTTTGAAAGAAGAAAAAATCATGTCTTGTACAAGCTGTAGGGAAAACCTAATATACTGTTATATATCAGAGTCATAGAGATTGGAATGGTTTGGACACTTATAGAGAGCCGAAAATGACCTATTACCCTAACTGAAACCATACACAAAAAAAGACCACTAGGTAGACCGCAAACGAGATGGAAAAATACAATAGGGAAGGATATATTATGAACTGTAGATAGTAATGTATCAATTGAATTGATTGGGGAAAGACGGAGAAGATTACTTGCGGCAGTTTAAGTAATGCAAGGATTGTTCAGCTGATAAAAGAAGAAATTAAAAAAAAATTTAATAAAAAAAAAAAACCAACAACCATTATTTACAATTACAACACTTCCTCATTTATTATCCTGGTTGTAGTACCTACAATATTATATCTGAACATAAAATTATTATTATTAATTTAGATTGATTAATTGACCAACATTTTGAACTAGAAAAGATAAAATTTAATTAAAATTAAAATAAAGACATGTTTTACATTGTTGAAAATGTTATTATTATTTTATAAGAGAATTAAAAAAAAAATCAATCAAATCCTAGTTAATTTATAATAAACCCAAGCTCTCTTTAATTTACTTTTTTAAAAAACATACATATCGTACCATAAACTATAGGTGCACCCAACTTACCGGCGTGTTTGGAAAACATCGAATGGACAAGTAGTGAAATACACGTAAGTATATCATTCTGTTTATTTAAATGTTTGTTGTTTTAGCTTTGAATCATCTCAAACACACAACTGATTATAGGCAACAATACGGACCACGGCTTACTCGTATATTTAGGTACCTAATTAAATATAATTTAATTCCAAAGTAAAATTCTAGTTTCACATTTGTCATTTAGTTACCACGAAATAAAGCGTTATATTAGTTAGAGTCTATGCTTCGTAAACTTTTATTATATTGTGCAAATGTATTTTTTATATAATTTATTGTCAATTTGACAATTTATTGTCTTTACTTACGAATATATTATAATTATTATTTTTTAATTAAATGCCTACCTACTAATATAACAACATATTATTTCATAATTAAGTTGTCAGTAGCAGTAACAAGCTCTAAAGCATTCTGAGTTTCAAAAAATTTGCTTTTTAATTCTTGTACGATTTAGTCTTCTTCTTCTACTTTGCCTCAACAATTTGAAGATGATCATCCTATAGTCGGGAAAACGAAAACTGGCCGTTGAAAAATGTGTTGGTAATTATTTTTTTTTTGTAATAAGGAGGGGTTCTCAAGTTAAGACACGTTCTGGGTACAAATGCAATCTTTTGGCTATTATAGTTTTATTTGAGGGGAGTTGTGGGACTTTATCACGATTTTAGAATATATCACTAAAAACTATTTTACGTTATCCCTGATGATAATAAACCTCCTCCAGGGATGTTCGTAACAGCGGCCACTTTTCATTCTCCCGACTATAGTCCTAAATTTCCACTTAACTCGATCTTCCGTATCCTATATAATTACACCATAACACTCTATCACATCTACCCGCTATTCTTATTCTTTGTAACTAGAGAGTTATCTTATATTCAAGTATGATTATTAATGATAGGATGTGCAGTAATATTTAGTAATATTATAGTCAACTTCGGCTTTCGGCAGATGCCGTTAAATATAAACAGGCAAAAACGATAAACGTAATTATTGAATAACGTTTGAAAAATTAATAATATTAAACATAAAAAATGAAAAACGTTTAAATGTACAATAACGTTAAACAGTTTAATGTTTTTAAATTTATGCGCTGCTTACAAGTCAAGTTTACAACATAATTATAAGGTATAGGTATTATTTGTACAGATACAGATTTATTCTTAAATGACGGAATCCACGATTAGATTTACAAAAAATACAAAACATATTAAAATAAAAGTATTGACGAACGTATTTGCGTTTCACTGACACCCGTGTTCAAGGGCATAATCCAAGCAGTCAAAATGGCCACGACTACTCGCATACTCGGTCACCTTCCAGTCCCACGGACATCCGTTCTCGTGTGCATAAATCAAACAAAATAACGCGCCACTTTGTGCCGCCATTTCCGTCACGGATGCGTCCCACGGGCATCCATTCTCGTAGGCGTAAATCAAACACTCCAACTGCCCGTATTCCGCCGCTGCCCTGGTGACGGTCACGTCCCACGGACAGTGATTTTCGTGTGCGTACTGCAAACACGAAATATTGCCCAAGGACGCTGCGATCCGTGTCACGTTCACATCCCACGGGCAACCGTGTTCGCACGCGTACCGCAAACACACCAAGTCTCCAGCTTCTGCCGCGGCGGCGGTCACCGTTTCATCCCATGGGCAACCTCTTTCGTGCGCGTATATCAAACACGCCAATTCTCCGTACTTCACGGCGTTCCTGGTTACGTTCACGGTCCAGGGACAGCCGTGTTCGTGCGCGTACCTCAAACACGGCAACGCTCCGGATATTGCGGCATGTGCGGTCACGGTCTCGTCCCATGGACAACCGTTTTGGCGGGCGTAAATCAAACTCTGCAATTGTCGGTTACTCGCGGCAATTCTCGTCACGCTTACGTCCCAGGGACAACCGTGCTGGTGGGCGTACCGCAAGTACGACAAATTTCCCTCTGACGCGGCAAATGTTACCACTTCGATGGTCCACGGACATCCATTTGCATTTGCATACATTAAACATGCCATCTGTCTGTTTTCCATCGCCGCCAGTACAACACTTCTGTCCCACGGACAGCCATTTTCGTGTGCGTACTGCAAGCACTCCAAGTTTCCTGACGCCGCGGCGAATATAGTCGTTTCAACGTCCCACGGGCATCCAATCGCGTGCAGGTACTGTAAACACGACAATTGTCCGTATTCCGCAGCGATTTTCGTCATCGATGAACTCAAGCGACATCCCATACTGTGAGCCACTTTGATGCAATCTAAATGACCGTATCTCGCGGCAGTTTCCCACGTATAGTTCGAATAAAATTGATCATGGTCGATAAGTTGATGGCAACACTGTTCCAAATCGAACAAAAGCGTATTGTTGGGTATTCCGTCGTACTCGGATTTTTGGTCGTTAGAGCACCAATAGTATGCCAATTTTGCTAGACTAAACGGTTGAGTCATTTTTGAATTGGTTTCTCAAGATCGCTTGCGATACAATAGTAGTTTTACACTGCAGAAGTCACCTGAAAATAAAATTGATCATTTTAATTACCTACTTGACTTACAGTCATATAATAACCTATGCTGCGAGATTAATATTTACCCTTGTGTTTCCGTGTAAATGTATACTGTACGATGTATCTTTATAATTCGGCTTCTTATGTTTATAACTTTGTGGTACGATACTTTCTTAAAATCTGTAAACAAACGTAAAAATATATAGTTTTAATTACAACCATTGTATATGCTACAATAAAACGTTAAACATTAATTTGGAAACATAGTATTTATTTAAAAGTATTACATTTTATAATACTTTTTATTATTTTATTGTCTTTAGTCATTACTAAAAATTGGAATATCAAGGAGTTTTTACTCAGTTTCCTATAGAAAATGTTATCCAGTTTGTATTTTACAGAGGTCATTTTTCGATATTTACATTAGTTTTTTAATGCGTAAGGAAAAACTACCAAAAAATTAAAAAACTGGAAAAATACGATTTCCTCAATTCAAAATTATTAATTTCTTCGTAATTTCTAAAGTAATGAACCAAAGTTCTTGAAATATTCACTAAGTATGTCACTATGTAATATATTTATGTAAATTAATTTTCAAATTTCGGCTATTTTTAGCCATTTATAGGGTAATTTTCGAGTATTAAGATCTGAAAATTTAATACGGCGTTAATTGTACTTTCTTTAAATTATTTCAAGACATCTTGAAAATCGGTAGTCACAATTTCTTTTTAAAACCATTTTAATGTTTTTGACAAAATAATAGATTTTAAAAGCATAAAATTTAATACATGCTTTTTATTACGTCACTTTAACTGCATTATATAAATCTAAAAAAATAGATAGGTAGAGTCAATATTTTTTATAATAGCAATTTAAAGTTTTAAAAAAATTTAATACAATATAATATGATATACCTACATATATGGACGGTAAGTATTAAACACCTACATAGCCACATAGGAGTGATAGTTAGAACAATACCCACAGGCCACAGCACATCTAGTGTCCATAATTCCTTATCACATTCCGTTCATTCACTTTACAAATAACTCATAATTTAACGGTTAAATAATATCACAATTTAATATAAGTAATATCATTGATTATATATTATATACCTATAATATATAATCAATGATAATATTAATAATATTTAGTGGTATCCATTCCTCTCTGTTATCATTATGTTTGAGTACCTACAGTTTCTGTTGTTTTTCTTTAAATGATTGTACCTTTATATTGTAAAGTTATTCGATAATATTATTGAAATGGCTGATTAATATTAAATTATTTTATTTTCTATGTAATACTTTATAAGTGCTAACAAATTTTTAAACATTTAATTCGTGTCACCAAAGGTTTCAGTTTTAATATCATCCATCTCAAATCTATGGCTATCGTATAAATTTATGTCAAAAACTATATGAATAGGTACTAAGTACACCTTCTAACATACATAGTTACATTGACTTGGAAAAGTGCTAGCTAAGCCAATACCTAGTGGCTAGTGTCAGTATTTAACCAAATATTTAAATTACCTACCTATGTTATAAGAACATTTATTATTTCATATAAATTGTCTGATAATGCAGTAATATATTTAAAGATATTGAATTATTACTCATAACATTCTTATGTGTTTTATGGATTTATTTTATTTTTTCTATACATATTAGATATATATTCAATCATATGCTTATTACCTATGGATCTATTACTATTGCACCAAAAAGTAATTAATTTGTTGTACTCGTTTTTATCCATGAATATAATTTACTTTAATACCTTATATATGGCACTTATGTTCATATACCTAAAACATAATTATGTTTATTTTTATAAATATAGTCAATTTAAAGGGTATTACTCCCTCATAACAAAACTAAATTATATAATATATTTAATATAAAATATTCTATTAAAATATGGATGTATAATGTATTCCTTTAAAAATGATGGATGTATACATAGGTTGGTATATATATTGCAAAATATTTATATTATTCATTAATGTTTTATAAAGATCATTTGTTTTAGTCAAACAGCTAATAGGTCCTTCAGATTAGTGTGTTATAAGTATAAAATGATTTAAAAACCATGGATAATTGTATCTTTATAGATATAAGTATATATCATATTATATTTAATTTTATATAGTTTGTCAAATGAAGCACAAATGTACAATGTATACCTATAATATAATTATACATATTCAAATTATAGTATTCACCAATTTCTAAATTTACCAAACATTATTAGATGTTGTATGATTATTATATTAATTTTATTTCACTGTGTCATGTATGTCACGTGATTGTTTAATTATATTACTATCGTATAAGGTATTCTAATATACAACAATTAAATTTAATGAGATCTTACAATATTTTGTTGTTCTCAAAACCAAAATAGGAACTAAACTCTAAATAAAAAATACAGTAATATTAATGTACATATACTAAATCAATCTATTCTAAATAGATATTAGATTTTATAATATAAAAATGTCACACTATATCCCATTTTTTAATACGATTACTTTTATAATCTAACTTTAAACATACTGAATAACATCAATAATATGAATAGTTATGTATTAGGTTAGGTTTAGTTATATATAGTATACCAAAACTCCGCTCAGAATCGTTTGTTTTGAATGCAATGATTTACGTTACTTTCAAATACAGTATATGCACAAAAAGTAACCTCGTAGTTCTCCCACCCCTATTGAATCCCAACGAGCGAAGTGCACCTTTTCTTAATTTATAAATTATTTTTACCATTATTGAAAAGTTAGGTATTTTAAGTATTAGTAGACCAGATTTACTGTCTTTTAAGTAATTTAAAATGAAAACATTGAATATAAATTGTAATATCACAGAATATTCTATTATCTACTCAGTGCTAACATAATAAAAATATAAAAATTCTAATTTGACCGTATTTTTGCCTCTACTCTTTCCCTCTAGTGTAATGGCCAAACGTTTCACGCTGCATAGGACTGCAGTAATGCGGAATTACTATCATCACATATAAAATGAATAATTTCATATTATCTATGCTATCATAAATAAATAAACTTCAAATTTATATTCAATATTGAATATTTAATATACTTATGCCGGGTTGCATAAAACCAATCATTATATTAAATGATATTGTTTTATAATCTATACTATGACAAAATAGATATTTTTGTAATGCCCTACACCTGGTCCTGATTCTAAGAAAATGTCTTATTACAAAATCAAATAACAGAAAATATTCATATTTTATTCTCAATTTCACCCCCAGCCTTTACTACAAAACAAAAAACTGGCTTATTTTTAAATTATTTTTCACATAATTTATTTTAGTATGTATGTTCTTATTTTACTGAAATCATTAATAAGTACCTAATAGACATTTATTGTTGACCAATTGGTAATTATAGACATTACCCCTCTTGCCAGTAAACTGACATTTCAATTTAAGTTTGTATTTGTAAATTGATTATTTCGGAAATATATATAATATAGAATCTATCGACAAATTATTGAAAAACATACCTAAAACGGCATTTGAAGTAATGTCGAAATAATCTTGGTATTGGTATATGAAATAATACATCCAAGACAAACTCGTCATCAGAATCTGTGAAATCTGAATTATCCGACATTATAGCATTATGTTTTGTGTTATAACAAATAGCTGAAGGATAATTATGTACTCGTAATTATGTTAAAAATATTTTAATATGTATAGGTAACCGTAATATTTGTGATGACCTATCGAAATAGTAAATATAGTACCTATGATAAAACCATAGATTTTATTATTCTTCTATGGATAAAAAAATGTTTAAATGTTTAGTGAACCAAAATCAGACCACTAGTTTAGTGAGCTTGTTTAAGAGCTCACTAAATTTATAATTCGCTTAATGAACCGTTAAATAAATTAGTCATTCACTAAAGCACTAAATCATTCATTAAACATCTTGTAACTCAGCATTAATATAGTACTACATTGACATGATACAAATTTATTTAACTTTTGATTTTATCATGTAATATTATTAATTATTATGTGTGTATTACACCATCAGAACTAATTCATTCACCAAGAATATCTTCTCACACAATGAGCATGGTTTTATATTTTTCTTTAAATGACAGAATTATTCTTTTTTAAACTAGGTCAGAAGAAATAAGTCTTTTGTCCTTTTAATTGGTACTAATTGGAAGTGTAACATATTGTTTGTAATCAAAATAGTATTAGAATGAGTAGCAATTATAATTATGGATAAAAATTGTTTTATATTATGTTATAATAAATTGTACACATTTTAAAATTAAAAAACTTAATAATATAGCTTATTGTTATTGAATGAGATAATTTATTAAGTATTCTTTTTTTTTGTGTTTAGGAGTGCTTCCATATATCCTGAATACTCTCACAGATCCGGCTATTTAAATAATATTAGAAAAATGAAATTCAATAAAATTAATTGTTAATTTTCTAATAAACATTTATTCAAATAAAGAACATATATTCATTGTTGAAAATTTCACGACACCTTACTTGTTAACCAAAAAGTTGTAACACTTAATTTCCAAATCAAAAAACATTAACTGTACATGTTAACGATTTTCATAAAATTATTGAAAGAACAAAACAATAATCAAATATCTTTTAGAAAGTTTCACATTTATGAAGCTGAGGATCGAGGAAGCTTTTGACTAATGAATTATATTGGAATATAATATGAAGAAATACGGTTTTATTAAATCTTAAGTTATAGTTGAAGAAAAATGGAAACATGAAATGAAACAACAGACATCATCAATGTCAGACAGAGTTGCATCACAATTGAATGACGAAAGTCTAACAAGCTTTTATTATCATCACCACTCATATACCGTAAACAGGGAAATTATATAAGATATGCCAAATCTATGGACAATGATAAAAGTAACAATTTTAAATTCAGCTAAAACTGTGTATTCACAGTTTTGTAAAACTTACTGTGGACATGTTGATGACATTGGACAAATTCGACTGGATAACAAGACCACAACATAAAATGCAGGTACTTTAATATTGTTCATTTTTTTAAAGAAAATATCACAGTCAATAATAAAAATCTTAATCAATATGTATGATAAAAATACTACTTATTTGAATTATAAAAGAAAATATCACAATGAAATATCATTATCAATATATTAAATATACAATGAAATTAGATAAAAAATACTACTTATTTGACTTATAAAACAAATATTACAGTGAATACTCAAATATCACAGTCAATACTTAAAAATCACAATTAATGTATTGTCGTATTAAGTAGCTAGTTAGAAAAATAAAATTGAGTAATATGAAAGTTCCTGCGATTAATGTTTTAGTCTCATAATCTAGTCGAATTCTTCCAATTTCTTCTTTTAGCATTATAGGAAAACTTCTTTCGATTTTATTACTTCCCATAGATTTGAGATGTCTTTTATCATTTTCCTGTCTACGACAATTATACGAGTGGTTACAATAACAACAATTTCTTAGGCTTCCATCACCCAATTGTGCTTCACAAATGTAAATAAATCTTTTTTTCATAAATATTTACAGGACAAATTATTCTTGTTTGTGTTGTTGTTTCAATCTTTTTATGAAAATTATTAATATGTACTTTTGTTTTTTTTTTTGTAAATAAAATTTAGTAGGTATCACAATCTTCGCATTTAAAAGGTTTAACCGGTAAAATATCAGTATCGTGAAATTTTTTAAATGAATATATAAACTTTTTCTTTATGTAAATGTTTTACTACAAAATGTACAATTAAAACTATTAGTCTCTATTCTAATTATTAATATTAATCCAAAATTCAAGAATTCAAATGTGAAATCACATCAAAACAATAAACATTCAATTATGATAATAGTATTTTCACAGAATATTCTGTGTTATAATCTCAACCATATATTCATAAGAGTAACTCCGCATTACTCCACTATTCGTGCGTCTACGGATGCCAAAAACCAATGCTGATGTGAAAATTTCGTTACAAATAGGTAAAGTTAAAATACATTTGTCGTTATGACATACAAAAATATATTTCAGTAGGTATAATATAATAATAGGTATAACAATAAACATTATTTAATACTCACGTTATACTGCGTTATTAGTTTTCGAATGTGAAACCTCGTGTACTATGAAATAAACGAATAATTTCTTGAAGTCGATCCGTGGTAAGACAGATTGTTAACGCGTCTTTCTCAGTATAGTCTACAAACAAAACTAAACGTGCGTTTCGGCGTTGGGTCTATGGTGTCGATGTTTGATTAGGGTTCGACCCCCTCCATGACGCGTTATAATCCTGTATTCCTGCGCATGACTCTAAACCGACACAATCATTGGAAGCCAGTTTACGTAAAAAAAAAAAAAAAAGTAGTGGGTGATGACAAATGTTCAGAAAAATTTTTAGGCAAACATTTGCCAACTACAGAAAACTAAAATCTCAATAATATAATAATTAATATAACTAAAAACCAATGATATTATAATCCTATATGTAGGTATATGTATATATGTATTATAATATGTATATGTATATTATAATATCCTAGGACATTATAGTATCTATCCTAAAAACTTAACTACCGTTTGGCGCTTATCTATATTATAATTAATTTTTACAAATTAGAATTAGAATTTATTAATTGAAAATCCTAGCGAAAATTATTATAAGTAAAATCTCTTTATATTGTCTAATTAAATGCGTTGTCATGTTAATGAGATTGATTTTAATGAAATTTAATATCCTAATAAAGATACATATGATCAAAAAATATCTTACCAACAAGAATATAGATATTGAAAAAATTAAATTCTAATTTTATGTACAATGTTAATTAAAAATAATAATTTTAATAATTGTATTAATTTCACTATAATATGTCTATACTCTTATATTAGTCGTATACATTTAATATTATATCGTCAATAATAAGTTATTTGCCCAGAATTCTGGGTTCCCATTGGACACAGATTAATGATTAATAGGTGATCGAATATACGGTATAAAATATAAAGCAATATATACGTAATAAGGCAATCATAGAATGTCACAAACTTGAGATAACGAAACTGTATAATATATTTATTATAATAAACCCGAATAGGTATATTATAATATGTTTATGTAAAATTCAATTACTAAATTTGCGTTTAAAATTAAAGCCGCACTTACGATTCTGTAACTCGGACCAATATTAGATCGACTTTTATATTATGGACAGACCGGACCGGACAAATAACCTTTAGCAATCGTACCGGACCGGACCGCTATGAATTGAAGTATAAAAAGACC
>JAIPRL010004315.1:0-39318 GCA_025469235.1 Pemphigus obesinymphae
TTTCATATCCTCTTCGAAACCCCCATCTTTCTGTATAACGGACCCTAAATACTTGAACCTCTCCACTTCTCCCACCACATCCCCACTTAACTTTATTTCTAGCCTTTACCTATTCCCTCTGTGTTCCCTTTCACCAAAATCATACTCTATATATTCTGTTTTACTCCTACTAATCCTTGGTCCTTTACTTTCCAGAGCTTCCCTCCACTCTTCAAGTCTACCATTCACTTCCTCAGGACTTTCAGCCAACAATGGAGGAAATGGAGCCAACAATGTTTATATTAATTAAATTTTTAATTTGACCTAATGCATTTGGATGTTGTAATAAAACTGTAGATATAATAATAATATTATTATGTAGGTAGGTACATAAATATTTTCCATATTTTTTAAATATGTAATATTGGAGAACATTTTTTATTTTCTGTAAAAACTAACTTTTTTTTAACTAAGTTAAGGTAATATTATTTTTTCCATATTAACTTGTAACTTAACGAGTTGATTTTTGTTAATTATTAACTTTTAACTGAAAGCTTTGGATAAATTTTATTATTTTCTTTAGTTGCTAATATAATTGTCCTCAGTAACATGTTCTATGTGTATAGGTACTCTTTGTAATTTAAAAAAATCAATTTTTCTTTTCCATTAGACAAATTAGGATTAAAATTTTTTTATTATTCAAAAAAAGTGCAAATAATATTTGCTGATACTTATTTTTTTCTTAAATATTAAATACTCATTTATTAATAATTAAATAATTATAGGTATTTTAATTTTGATTTAAAATATGTATAAAGAATTAAAATTGTCACCAATGTGCAAACTTAACTTTTAATGATTATAAAAATAAACTGTAAAAAAGATATTAGAATTAAATTAAAATGGTTATTTTATTTAACTAATGGTAAAAACAATTAACCATAGTAGGGTTAAAAAATTCAAAAAATATCATCTTTTTAACTAGTTAATGGGTACACACCTAAAGTTAATTTATTATATAAGTACTTGTAATTATAACTTTAATTGACAGTCAGTGGTTGAAGTGGCTCTAAATAAGTCGGAGTAAAATAATTCATACTCGGAAAACTAACATAAAATGAATATTTTCCATCTCTAAAATCTTTGTGATAAAAATCATAATCAGTAATTAAAAATTTAGATTATAATAATATATTATATTTATAATATAAAAATTGATTTACTCATTATAAAGTTTGTAGTAAACTTTTAGTAAAAGTTGTTCAACAGTTGCTTAATTAAAGTATACCTAAAATTTTTCTTAACTTGAAAATTATATTTATTACAAAGGTAATAAAAATATATATCTACTTGTGTCTAAAAATTTTCATAATCAGAAAACAATAGAAATTCTAGGAGTTTTTTTTTTTTTTGCTGGATTGTTAACTGTGAATTAAAAATAATAATAATAGCAGTAATTGCTACTGATACTACATAAACTTAACAGCAAAAACTTTCTGATTAAATATTACGAACAGTTAAAAGTTAAATATTTAAGGTATTCGCAGTTGTTGACTTTAAACTCATCTTGAGACTAAACAATTTATTTTCATATGTGTGTGTGGTTACTCAGTTTACGAACCAAACTACTATGCTACTGAAAATTCAGAAACCAACCTTAAAATCAATTATATGAAAATAAAATATGATTCGAATATATAAAAAATTCACTTTTATTGTTAAAAAATATGTATTTCAGGAATTAAATCACCTTTACAAAACACAGACTTTATATTTTGTCAACTATGTGACGCATATAGTATTTTAATAATACTATTACAATTTTATTCATCACGTCACATCATTTTAGTTTTATAATTCATAAATAAGTAACAACAATCAATAATAGTGAAATAAAAATTATTTTTCATATTTAACCAGTGTTTGAAACGTTCTTTAAAAATATGAACGTCATTTACATTCTATTTGACAGAAATGAGTGATGTTCACAAAATATGAACATATGTTCATGAATGTCATTGTTTCCAAACAAACAAGCGATTTAAGAAATTACAAGCAGGGATGGGCAAGATACTTCAAAATGAGTATCCAGATACCCGATACTAAATACATTGATTTTAGTATTTAGATATAAGATACTCGATACTTACATTTTATGTATTTAAATACTAGTTACTCGATACAGTAAAATTAATTTTAATAATTATACTAATTTTGATCATTAAAGTGATATCAATATCTATACTATACCTATTATACATGTTTGATGTAGGTAATAGATTTATGTTATAAATAATAAAATAATAATGTCAGAGAGTATATTATTACTATTATTATACAGTATACTATATTATTTTTGCATAGGTTGACTAGTAAATAGTATGATTATACTTTGTGTACCTAATACAGTTATCAGCTGTATAGGTACTGGAACAAAATTAATATTATACAAGATGTCACTATACACTATACAACAATAAAGATACAAAATATGTGTATAAATTTAAGGGAACTTAATACTAATAGTGGTGTTTTTATGGGAAGGGATGTTAACACATGACAACCTCTTCATTAAAAATTATTTTTTGATTTTTTGATACCTATTCGTATATATTACTACAAGACTTAAAAAATGATAAACAGCTTAAATAAAATGAAAATTTTTTATATTACCTCCCTACCTATTATTTTTTTGGTATTGAATTTTCATTTTTTTTTTTTGATCTTGAAAATGGAAACCGGGTTTACAAATAATGGGCAGCTATGATAATATACCATTATAGGTACCTATAAGTCTTATTGAAGAAAAAAATAAATATACCTATATATTATATAAATTCAAAATTAAGTAGGTAGGTATACCTACTGCATAGTTATTAATTTATATAAATAAAATAAAACCCAAATCACCAAAAATGTAAAATTGTAATTTTGTAAGCAAATAGGTACCTACGTATTTTGCGGCTCCAAAGTTACCCACCACCATCTTCAGTCCAAAAACTACTTTTGATCCAACATATTACGAAAAAAAAAAAATGTGAAAATAGTAGGTAGGTAGCGATAAATGTTGAAAGATACGATTTGTATATATAGGTATTGGAGCCTGTAGGTAAATAGTGAAATCTGGAATATGGAATATACCTACTTATTAGGAATTTTAATAATAATCGGGAACATAAATATATTCAACATATTATATTGAATATTAAAAAAAAAAAAAAAAAAAAAAAATGTAGGTAAACTTTTACAAATTTGTCTAAAAACACGTAGGTATACCTATATATAGGTAATGCACGAAAAATTAAACTGGTAGATTAAAGTATTAAACTCCTACAGATTAACAATTACAACGGCTGTTTCCGTAAGCTAGGTAGGTACCTATCATTTATTAATAATATATATACAGTTTTATATAAGATTAGATACAAATTATTTATGAATACCTATATATTTATGTATATATACACAGTGCGTCCCATATGTTTTGAGACTAAGGTTACTGATGTTACAAAAAAATTTAAAAAATGTTTTAAGTAATTTTTTATTCAAAATAGTCACCATTATATTCTATACACCTTTTTGCACGGTCATCCAATTTTTCCATGGCCCGTGAAAAGTCAGCTTTAGGAAAGTCCTTGAACTTTTGGGTCACTGCTTCTTGAATCGTTTCAATGGTTGCAAAATGGTGCCCCTTGAACTCCATCTTCAACTTTGGTAACAGGAAATAGTCCGGAGGACTCAAATCTGGTGAATACGGGGGGTGGTTGAGTACTGGAACCATTTTTTTGGCCAAAAATTGAGTGACAATCGCCGCGGTGTGGGCTAGAGCGTTATCGTGCAGCAAAAAAAAAAAAATGATCTTTCCATAAAGTGGGCCTGACACGTGCAATTCTTTTACAGAGGCGATCCAAAACGTTCTTGTAGAATTCCGCATTAACAGTACTTCCCGGAGGCACAAATTCTTTGTGTATAATTCCTTGGGAATCAAAAAAAACAATCAACGACTAATGTTTTCGTCAGTTTTCGTTGTGCTTGGTCTTCCACTTCTCTGCTCGTCATCAAACGAATCCCTGCCGGATGAAAACTGACTATGACTCCGAAATACAGTAGCACGGGACATCACTAACACACCATAAGCTTTGGTCATCATTTGGAACGTTTCTGTAGCATTTTTTTCTAACTTAACACAAAATTTTATCGCAATTCGTTGTTCGAGATTTTTTTCCATATTGAAATTATAACCGCGTTCACAAACATACATTTACGACAGATACGATTATACTGCCGTAAATTATCCGATACACATGAAACTTTGTACGAATGATTATGAGTGTTATTGTAATAATTTCCCAGAATTTCATAATTATCTAGACACTAGTATTAGTTTTAGAATGGTTGTCTCAAAACTTATGGGACGCACTGTGTATGGACCGCCGACACGGTATTATACCGATTTATCTCGCTGGGCGACTTAAGGTGGGAACAGACTATTGTCACGTCACGTGAGCTCACGTGCTGTTACGTTGGCGCATTTAATCCGTGACATCACGCTTAGAAATAAACTATCGTCACATTATCATGTCACAATTTAGTACCAAGTCAGTAGTCACTGTGTTCTGTAAGGTAGGTGTGAACTTACACAAGTTTTTTTTTATAAATAAAAATAATCTAATAGCATAATAAATGGTATTGCTATTTTTATTTTACAAATAAAACAAATCATCTTAGTAAATTCAAAACATTTTTCTCTTTGTTCAGAATCTAAAATAATAATTTAATTAGGTACCTGTTACTTTAAGCTCCTTTCCGATTTCTTCCCATGCATTCTGTCTTATTTTTTGGTCCCTATAATCGGTGGAACCATGGTCATATAAAGCCTTATGTTCACGAACTTTTTCGATTAAAAGTTCATCCATTTTAAAATTAATTAATTTAAAGTAGGTAAATGAAATTTAAATTTTAATATTTTATATATATTTTTCCAAATAGACCAAATGCGTCATGACACGTGAGTCGAAAATGTGTGTGATGTTAGAAAATCAAAACGTGCTATCACGCGTTAGCTAGGAAGTGTGACGTGACACGTGACATAAGTGTGGCGCTGATACATTAAAATACTGTATAAATCTATATCCCACACTTTTTTCCCGTGACGTGATAACACGTGACAATAATCTGTTCCCACCTTTACTGTACCTATACGCAGTGTCGGATCTAGGGGGGGGGTGAACCGGGGCACTTGCCCCGGGCTCCATTATGATGGGGCGCAAAATGTAAAAATATTTAAACTTTTCGTCGTCCCGTTTTTGATCCCATTGATCACTTAATTTTTAATAGGAATTGAATGATTTTTTTTTTTTTTGCTTATTAACATTTAAAAAGGGGCGCTACAATTATTTTTTGCTCCAAATATTTTTTAAATTCTCTAGATCCGGCACTGCCTATACGTGTACCCGTGAATGCGGTACATTTACAATTTACATTTACCTAGGTATCTATACTGTCGGTATGCCGTGAGCACGGTGTACGGGAGGTGGTTCCGAGTGCGCCCATATTGGCCTATACATGGTGTGACTACCACACAGACTTATGTCCCGGATCCCTACCCGCAGGAATACACTTATGTCCTGGGCCCAGCCTAATCCCTGGGGAGAGAGAACTGATGATAAGTTCGGGGTGGACGTCTGCAGGACGGCGGATGTCGGTAGGTTGCCGGTCGTCAGTGGCA
Organism: Pemphigus obesinymphae; assembly: GCA_025469235.1. Classification (NCBI taxonomy): domain Eukaryota; kingdom Metazoa; phylum Arthropoda; class Insecta; order Hemiptera; family Aphididae; genus Pemphigus; species Pemphigus obesinymphae. The sequence continues at coordinate 5,708 of JAIPRL010004315.1, forward strand.
GTGTTATTGTCAGTCGTCGTCGGTGGGCAGGTCGCTGGTCCGGCTGCTCGTTCGGCTGCGGATCGGCAGATGGCTGCAGGCTGCAGCTGGCTCGTTCTCGTCCATGGTTGGCGGGCAGCTGGCTTATTGGTAGTGGGCAGGTGGTAGTTTGTAGGCGGTCGACGATTGGCAGCTGGATGTCTGATTGTTGAACGCCGGTGTTCGGTTTTCTTCCAAGTCGTCCGTATTTGGACGACGGAAGAAAACTGAATAATTTGTGTCTTCTTTTCTTCGCTTCGCTTTTGTGGCGACCGAGAGGTATAATACTATCCCAGGCGTTAGTCTTTATACTAGTAGACTGAGCATGCATTATTATGAGTTTGGGATTGATTTAAAAATGAATTTGTTGACGGATTATAGATATTTAGAGGTCACGAGGTAGATGACGCCCAGACCAGTGTCCGTCTAGGTAAGATTTTGGCTGCTAGAGTTCGGCCGATGGTGACTCCTAAATATTTAACGTTGTTGGACCATTTTAAAAGCGTGTTGTTGAGTGTGAGACTGTAGTTGGAGTTTCTGTTGCTGGTGAAAAACGTTGTGTCGTCTGCGAAGAGGGAAATGTTGTCCTCTAGAGTTAGTGGTACGTCGTTGGTGAAGATGGGATATAGTGTGGATGCGAGATATGATCCTTGAGGACGCCGGCCTTAATTAGCCGTGAAGAGGATAGAGCATTTTCGATTTTAACCGAAAAAGTTCGGTTTGTTAGAAAGGCGTTTCTTTGTTGTTTCTTTACATAAAAAAAAAAAAAAAAAAAACGATGTATATTTGTTGGCCCTGAAAAGGACTGTTTTTGTGTCGGACCTGACGAGGTCCGTTCGCTCCATTACAAGATATCAAAAGCAAATCGATCATTAAATGATTTTAGAATTTTTTAAGGATTTAAATATTATTATAATATTATCTTTGGTTATGTTTTAAATGTGGGCAAGACTCCTGGGGCCTGGGGGCCTATAAAACTATATAGGCCGATGTGATTATAACTTATTATATGCATAATTCAATAGACTGGGTATCTTGGTAACATACATTTTATAGACCAGGTGGTTTCATCTAATGGTCACACTAGTTATCATTAACAAAAGCAATACATTGATTTTGCTGATAATTTATAATATTTGTAATATAATATAAATATATAATAAGTTAGGTACCTACTTATATTATAGGTAGATACACTGAAGAATAAGTTTATTAAACTTATTTTGTAATGTACAATATATACAATATCTTAACATTTCCTTATGAGGTAACATTAAGTAATTGGTTTTTTGTACGTAGATTATTGAATAGTAATTACCTAGGTATCTAAAGGTTATCCCTATAGTTGCACCGGGAATCCTCAGACTAAGTGGGAATCATTGAACAACACCATTATTTGTAGAAAAAATTTAAATGGTTATGAAAATAATAATTATGAATAACGATTTTTAAGATTTTTTTGGACATAAATGAAGTATCTAACTATGACTAACGTAGTATTAAATTTTCAGGTCATAAAACCAAAAATCACTCATTTTATTAATTATAGTTACGGGCACGAAATAGTTAATACATACTTTATAAAAATGTCAAGTTTCTAGACCCATTTTCCCGAAATTCGAATAGGTACATTTCATAGTGAAATAATAATTTTAAATGTAGCTATTAAAAAAAATTGTGACTTCTGTTTGTTGAAATATATTTCAAAAGTATACTTTGTATAGGTATCTATACTTAGAATCCCATAATTTAAACTTTGTGTTAAATTGGCAGATCTTAAAATTTCAAATGAACCCTTTTATGATACCCATAAAAGCCTCAACATTTAAAATTATTATTAAAAACTCAAAATTTGGAAAATTTCAAAAAAATTTTCACATTGATTTTTAATTTTTATATAGAATATTTTTTATGATCATTCTTAAGTCCCTAGAATTATTATTTACGGAATAAAGAAGAAATAATGATTGTTGATTTAACCAAAATCGTGCTTTTACCGTTTTTACGTAGTTCGGGAAATAGTAAATCGAAAAATGATTACCTGTTTGAAGGTACCAACTAGATGCAATTTTCTATCGGAAAATGAGTACCTATAAGCATGTAATAATTGAAGGCTTGGAGCAGCACTCTTTCTAGTAAAATTTTGGAATATTACATACGTAAAAATTAAATAAAAACACATCGTTGTAAAATCAATGCATTTCTAACTTTGTACTGAATCTAAAATTTAGGTTTGTCATGCAGAATTTTAAAAACACGGAAAATTTCGATTATTGGTGATAGTGATTTTGAATAATTAAACTACCAATAATTAGTTGGTATTAAATTGAAAAAAAAATTATAATATATATAATAACAAACATGTAAGTAGGTAACTAGGTACTTACCTACTTACCTACTATTCATTACAAACTACAGCAGTTGTAATAAATTTAGGACATTTTCTCCCCAGACCATTATACAATTTAATTATTATTGTAATATCTACCTAACGCCACGTAATTCGACATATATCCTGATCGCTGTACCGAACGACAATTTAATCGGATTTAAACGGTGTCTTCACTTTTGTAACGCAGTAAAGTATAATTCAAAGTACAATATGTATAAATGTAGTTTATTTATTATTTAAAAAAAATGAAAGTAGTTAGGTAGGTATTAAAAAGTATATAGGTAGGTATGTTAGTATGTATAAAAATTAAAATGTATAATACTATAGGTAGGTAATATTTAAAAAGTGAAAAAGTATGTACAATTATTAATTTATTAATAAAATATATTATAACTAATATATAATTTATGATTTTATATAATATAATATATTTAATATTTCATGGTTGAAGTATACACTATTGTATTATTTAAAGCTCTTAAATCTAATAAGTACTATTCGAATTCTCTAATCGAAAAGTTGTTTCCAGAAAAAAAATAATAAACACAGTCTCAATGATCCACTCAAAATTAGAAACCTAAATTATTTAACTTCACTTTTATATATTTTTGTCTATCTTTTTTTTACTTATAAAACTGTCAATATAGGTACCTATATATATATAGTGTTAGTGTATATATAGATTATTGACGAATTTATCTTTGAATTCATCAACTAATTGGTTACAAAAGTTGACTTTGTGATGAATAAAAAAATTAATAAAAAATTGTGGTGATAAAAAAAAGTCGAAAAGTTACCCTTCAAAGACCTACCATTCTAATCAAAAATTTTTATCGTGGTAATATGGGTACATGCATAATGATTGGATTTAGTATTTTAATCGAAAGGTTGTTTCCAAAATGAATATGATGTGAAGTTTTAAATTTGTTAAACACCGGTATATAACAGATAACTTTCTCGTTATTTTTGTAGTATATATTTATATGTTTTTAATAATGTCTACACGAAAAGTCTTAAAAGTTATTTATATTATTTAAATATTATGTATCTTATAAATAATAATAGTTTTCGACACATATAAAGAATAGTCTAAAAAAAAAAAATTATAAGAAATTATAAAAAATATGAGCGTTAAAAGTATAAAATATTATTTTATTTATACCTACCTATATAGGTACCACACGTGTTTAGTTAAAAATAAATGAATTAATGGTATATTAAAATGTACAAATTAATTAATACCTAAGTTAATTTTTCTTTAATATCATAATCCGTACTCCGCAGGATAACTTTTTACTAAAAAATGTTCATTAAAAAGACGCTATACCTACATGTGTTTTAACGGAATTAAAACGAGTTTTCGCTTTTTAGGTCCATCCTCTCTCCTAGTTATCGAAGATTCACTATTTTTACAGAATATAATACATGAGAATATTTACTATGGACGTAAATAATTTTTTTTAGTTAAAATAATTTTTTAAATTTGAAAATGTTAAGTTTTTAATTACAAACTTCAGATGTTTATATATACTTATTGGACAAAAATTCTGTGCTCGGTCTTAGTTAAATTTCTCATGTGATAATTTTTGATTAAACTGTGTTCAGAAAGCCACAAGTAGATTTTGAACAAATATTGTGATTGAATAACAAAAAAATGTGATATGGATTAAGACTATTTTTAGATTACTTTTAAAAATTTTTTAATTGTTAAATTTTCATTATTCTAAAAACTTCTAATAAATTTACAGAACCCCTTAAAAATGGACAGAATAGCGTCCTCTTAAAATTTTAGTTGAAACCACTACTGGAAGTATCTTTTTCTTTAAATATATAAGACAAATTTACATTATTTCTGTAATAAAATCAATAATACTTTTACTATTATACCCATATATACATAAGGCATCAAACATTTTCCCCCATAAGCCCCTCAGTGAGTAGTGAGGTAGTGTCTAATATATTGTGTTACTTCGTGATGAAAATTTTTTAAATACAGTACTATTAAACTGAAATTTTAACTGATTTGGATACTTAGGTTCAATCGTCTTTTATTTGACATATTATATATATAATATAACTTTATTAATTATAACAGTCTAACTACCAAGTTCGAATAACTGGTTAATGTAGTAGGAAATAGTCAATCAACACCCAACTGCTATTTAATTGGGTAAGATTAGGTATAGGTATCGAAAGTTCCTTAATGAACAGAATACATGTTGTAATGTGGTATATTATAACAGTTACAAGTGATCAAGTGTATCAATACTATTTGCTTATTTGTAACAAAATTCATCTTGAACATTAGTAAAAATTTAGTTTTTTGAATTTTAGGGGTTTGACAATATGCTTGTAGCATATATTCATGCACTGCCAGATTTTGTATATATTTTATTCTGGCAGACCCTTGGTATAAATATTCAAATGGGGGCTTCAAACTTGTAATTTTGTATTGATAAGTTTTCTGATCCCTAACATGTAATGTAAGCTAGTGTTCAAGATGAACTGCAGGGTTATAACAGCTGTTTAAGATGAAAATAATTAATGATATATTTGTTATTTATATAACTCTCAAAAATTGTAATATCAATAAAATATTTTTAATAAAACGATGATATATTTAATATTGAAGGATGTAAATTAATTATACCATTATATTTTAAAAGGTGGTATAATATTGGTTCATGAAATACTCCATACACAAGTGCCTCTTATACTAATAATATTATACATATTATTAAACTTTTATTCTCAATCAAACGTTACAAAAATTAACATATAAATAATATAGCCTATATATACAGAAACCACGAAATACATAATATTATGAATGACAATCTTTTATATAGTGGTGTGGTCATATTAAAAGTGATGTTCATTTGTTTAAAATTAACATAAAATAAAAACGAAATTAATTTTAATTAAAATACTAAAGAATGACATACATAAATTAATAATAATAATAAAAAAAAAAAAAAAAAAAAAAAAAAAATGTAAATCACTTTTTAGTTTCAATAAGAAAAAATACAAATTATGGCATCATATCATGTAGGTACATTATATCTAACAAATAGTTTACTAAAATCTTAATATATAAATGTGATGTATACAATATATTATATATAAATATAATATATATTATACATATTTTCAGCGCGTTTTTTTATTCATAATAATATTATGTCTAATTTTACAAAAAAAAAAAAAAAAAACATAATAATATAACAATGTTTGGGAATTTTAATAAACTTAAGATTAAAATGATGATACATAAATCCAGTCATTTTCTTATAAATTACAAAATATTATACTCTAAAATATAATTCCAAACATTTTTTTACATCCAGTTTCAAAAATATTAGTTCTATAGAACACAAAGATAATTTCAGAAGAAAAAATGTCTGGTTATATTAAAATTATAATAAAATAGAAGTATAATATACATGTAGAATACTAAAATATAAGAACTAAAAATAATACAAATTAAAACAAAAAATGTAATGTAAAATTTCACAAGCGGACATTTTTTAAAGATATCCAACGATTAAAATACATAATAATACATACTATGTAATACTGCACTTGGTGAAAATCTACTAAGATTAGTATAGTTTTAAATTCAAAAGTTTGCAAATGAAAATTTTAACCGAAGTTTTGTTTTACTAAATCATAATTTTTCATAAATATAAATTCATAGATTTATTTATAGTAGGTATTAATTAATATTCAAATTCAAAACTACACAGTTAAATTTTTAAATATACACATTTTGCTTTTACATGATGATTTAAGTATAAAACTTTTTCTTCAGATTTATTTATAAATATTAGTATATATATAATTGAATCTATACTCTGGCCCACAAGAGAACGACAAGATTCGCGCATCGATAGTGACGATCGCAAGTTCAACGAGACTCGTTTTCTCCCACCACTGCTACTCAATGGCATGTATAAGGTCCACACATATATTATAAATTAAACAGCACCGCGTGCAAAAAGTAAATATACTAAAGTCATTCTGTGTACACGACTGCCGACGGTGGTGCTCTACCCTAATATTTCACAATCGGTTATGGCGTGGTATCAACCGATGCTCAACGACGGACAAATTTCTTCAGTCATTCTCTCCTGAGCCGAAGAATACAATACAAATTAAATTGATGATTATATCTTTCTAGGTTTATATATGTTGTTATGACATAACATAAGATTAAGACTATCAAGCCAATCAGTGGTAATTACTAATTGTATTATAATTTATAACAATTATAGTAATATGTATTTTAACCAAAAATCCTCAATATATTTTCAATGCAAAATGTATTATTTATATAAAATCATTTGAACATTAATTATCTATTATAAGAAAAAATACATATTATTTTTAAATAGTATGTTTACTCAAGTGCAGTATTATAATATCTTGTACAACATGTATTGTTCAGATACATCTTTCATGAATATTATTTATATAATACAATCATTATAATATATTTATTAGATGCATACATTTTACCACAGTATGAGAATTTTAATCATAGCGATAGATCACAATACATAAAAATGTAGGTACATAGTATGTAATAAATTAATTTAATTTTAAATATTATGTAAATCAAATTGTTTACCAGAAATATGAGTGTACGTTTTTATTTTAACTGTATATTATATTAAACGATATAATAAATTGTATAATACAAAACAAACAACCTAATTTTGAACATAACATAAAATTTGGCTATTATTTTTATAATGATAAGGTTTACATAAATAGAGAAAAAAAATTGTATTCTGGACTTTACATTTTAGAATGAAACTATATGGTAGTATAATTTGGTTCAAATTTATATTGATTCTGAATAATTGATTTGGATGTATTATATTGTAGATGTAAAATTTGTGTACCTTCATTCTCAAAACAACGTTAGAAAATGTATAATTAATGGGAAATAAGGAATAAAAAATATACAGTTAAAAAAATATTTAAAATAATAACTACATACAAAAATATGATTAGGTACACTCATAATATTTTAAAGATATTTAGAAATAATCATGAAATAATTGTAAACAAAATTAAACATTTTGAAGACTTTTAAATTATAGCAAGTAAATGAATCAACATATTGATAGATTTAGCACTTAAAAAAATATATAAAATAAAGTTACTTTTTTTAAATGTAAAAACAATAATAATATTAACTTAGAATAGGAATTGTATTTTAAAATATATTATGAAGATTATATTATCTCATAAGGGAACTAAACATAAAATATATTTCAATAATTATGCGATTCAAAATTGAATAATACTTTTGATTGTAAAATTAATACTGGCGCAAACGTAATGAAATTTTCTTTTTGAAACGCAAATTTATGTATATATATATATATTTATATGTAATATGTAGTTATATTTAAAATGAAATAGTAATTTGTCACAGAGAAATATTACTAAATAAAAATCCTAAAAATGAATCAGCAGAGGACATACATTTTTCCCACTAATATATTAATTTGGTGTAAAGATCTCATAAAGATGAACATTGTTAAAATAATCTTCATGGTGATCATTAAATACAAATTTTAACATATTTTATAAATCAACATTGAATAAATTATACATAATCAAGCCATCAATAGTTATAATTGAGATAAGATAATGCAAGTTAAAATAAATTAAATATAAATGTAGGGATAGGTACATTATTTTTGATTTTAATGTTTTAATAATTATATTACATACTATTTATTAATAAAAAATTGGTTTATGTAAATTTTAGATTGAGGAGTATTATCTTGGTAACTTTAGCAGTCAAACAAATGGCCTAGTAAATTGTCAAACATTAACTACTCCACGCACGAGATGATTAATTATTTATCAACATAATAGAATATGTATTTAGATGTGAAAATTATAAGTGGTGAATGGAAAAAATGTGTGGAGTGCATAGAATATTTCTGTAAATGATATATTTTGTTTTAAATTTTCCACATTTTTATTATATAAGTTGAGCCTATATTGAAATAAAATTTCTTAAGGAATCATATCGTATTCATATTTTTTTAATAGTTTATGGCATGGCATAGTCAATAGATCAACACATACTAGTTTCCGGTAGTAAGCTACATTCATTATTGATATTTCTATGATAGGTAGCAATACACTATGGGAACTAACATGTATAATTATGCCACTGTAATTAACAACATATAATAGCTACACACTGAAATCTCAATTAAAACATATTATATGAAATTACATACGTACTACAAATTTAAAATGTGTGTACTTTTAATAGAGTAGAACGCAAATTATCCGGACTAATTAATGTCAAAGGTGGTCTGGATAATAGAAATATGACGCATTAAAAGTTATACATTTATATGAATACATTGTATTTATTATTTATAATATAATTTCACATTTGTAATAATAAACAAATAATTTTGAAACTGAAATTCACTCGTTATTATACAAACTAAACGGTACAACAATTAGATAACAACTGACTTACTGAGGAAAATACAGAAATACTGACATCGTAGCAATAGCCGATAATAATAATAATAATAATAATCAGCGTTCGATAATTGTAAGGTGGATATCTTATGTACGATTATGATTGTATGAAATGATAATACGATTACAATTTACAAGTTATTATAAGATCAAACCCTTTTTTTTTCGGCCAAAAAATTGATGTTCTACTATATATTATCTAATCAGATTTAAATTATATATATCAGAGATGGGCAACTAAATAAGTAGAGGGCCAAATTTTGAAACTTAAAATGATTGCAGGCCAGATTTAAAGTTGTTTTTTTTATTATTATGTGAAACAAATTCATTAATATATTTTATGAATTTAGTAAGAACTAATATCCAAATTTAATATATGTTTTATTATTGATAATTTTTCCAAGATACAATTTATCTAGCTATTTTTACTATATTTGAAGTAAATATTTTAGTAAATTAATCGATGATAAAAATGTCGAAAAACAGTTCACGCCGGATAAAAAGGTCTCGCGGTCCACCAGTTGCCCGTCCCTGATATATATAATGAAAAATGCATTGAAATAAAAAACTTTTTATGGTAGAATCAATAGATACATAAATCATTTCGTGTGTGGAGTTCTTTAAATATTAGTACAATTGGAGGTACTTATCAAAGTTTAACACTATTAGAAAATTAGAACTGTAAATAAGTATTATCTTATTTTAAAATGTAAGCGCTCGTCTAGAAGTTTATGACTATAAAATAGAATATCTAGGTTTACTGTTAATATTACCAATTCATTTTATTTTTATTGTTATTAGTGCAAGTTAAGAAAGATCAATTTCTCGCCTTTTGAAGGTAATTATGGAAAAAGTAAGTTCATACGGGTGAATCGTAAAAAAAAATTAATACTCAGTGTGCTGTAAGCACTCGCATGTAATCAATTTTTAATATAAGATTACATTAATTTCAATATTAAAAGTAGGTACTGACTGATGTAATTAAATAATGTGACTATATTAAATATTTAGCTTCAAACTCATTAACAGGGCTACACAAAATTTTTGGAATATTTTCCATCATATTTTCCCCTACTTTCATTACTGTACATCACAATTTAAATTATTTGTTAATCTAACAAAAATATTAATTAACAACCAATTTCAAGTTATCTTTATGGAGAATTTAAATCAATGCTTTAGAACTCTTATTGTATTATTCCATCAATTGGTATGTTAGAATGAAAATAAATAATTTTAACATAAAAAACTACCTATTGACAAAATATTATGAAAAATATAAGTAGTAAAACATTTTATTGTGCTTTAAATATAAGAAAACTATTAAAAATGAAATAAGTTAAATAGGTCATACAAAAAAGGAATTTGGTGAAATAATATTGAATTTTAATTATTAATTATGGAAGATTTTTTACCTCCACACAAGTAAACATTACTATTTGAGCGCTTGCATTTTATTAATATAGGTATTATAAAATTTTTTTAAAACTAAATTAACTGATATATTATATTTTAAGTAATTGTATTATCAAAAACAGTACATAATATAAATAGTATAACAGTAATAAGTGTTTTAGTTTTCTTTAATAATTAGGTATAATTATTATATAGGTAAACAGTATATATTATATTAATTTGATAAAAAAAAATATATATATATTTTTTTTTTTAATGTGAGGGAACTTGCTCTACAAGTATAATTTATAATGTATTACATTATTTTTTATTAGTTGTGTCAATTATAAAATAACAACATAGGATTATAGTTGCTTCAGCAATATCAGAATTTATAAAAGTTAAAATTTGTACTTATTATAGATATTTTTTGACCATGATAGTGATTTAATATTTACTGGTTGTATGTTAATATAATCTATTATAGGGAGTTTCTAAAAAAATTAGAATAATAAAAATACATTTTAAATTTAGTCTGAATTTCTGATGAAATAAATTTAAAATATGAGATTCTAATTGTCACTTCATTCTTAACTAAATTAAGAGTGAGGGGGAAAAATAATGTATGTTGCAAGTATAAAAAACAACAACAAATTAATATGAATAAAAAATATCACTAATATACTTGGCAATATTCACTTTAATGGAGATTTTTATGTAAGAGTAAATCTTAATGCTATCACCTCATATATAACTTTGACATATATTTGTGGGTGATACTGATGATCTGTTGTTACTGAGGTCCATTATGAGGTAAGCCTGCTTGATTATTTTGCTATAAATAATTTTTTAAATTAATTTAAAAATACAATTTTTTAAAATTAAAATTAATTAAACATACCAGAGCCATGGGTGGAAAATGTGGAGCTTGAACAACCATATGTTGTGCTACCGATAAATGATGTCCCAATTTTGGACCAACATTGTCTTCTGATTTTTCTTCTTCTCTTCGCTTAAGACATGCTGCTTTAGGATTAAGATTTCTCTCTATAATAAAATATTATGAATTATTGTAAAATAGTTAGGTAAAAACTATTACTAATTTACCTCGGACTTGTTGTTCCAATGACATAATGACTTCAACAGCCATATTAAGAATACCTAGTTTAGTTTGAGGTTTATCGGTCTTTAGGTGTGTCATACACATTCTGCCAAGCTCCTTTAAGGCTTCGTTAATATCTCGGATTCGAATTCTTAAAATAATAAAAATAGTAGTTTGTCAATTAAAACTGTATCATTATTTAAATGAAGAAAATATAAATTACATTCAGAAAAAAAAATGATTATTATTACAAAACAAAATTAAAGTACTTTGTATTGAAATAATAAAAAAAATTTCTAACATACCTTTCACGAACATTATTGGCCTGCCTTCGTTCTTTTTCTCTGTGGGCTTTAGTAGATGGGTCTTCCCCATCCTCATCTGCACTAGAACAACTAAAATGATAGCAACAATATGAATACAAATATGATGTAATAATTATTATTTATCAGGAAGAAAGAGAGGTGTGCACGTATTTGATATCAATTAAACATTAAAAATATGATTTTAATGTTAATAGGGAATCAAATACTTTTTAGATTTTACTAAATACATACTCACTAGTACAAAAATTATATTATCAACAATTAAAAATAATATACTATCTATGTAAATGTTTATAAATTTTTTAGTGGTTTTAAAAATTATTTATTTATTTTGTTTTATTAGTTATATTATGCAATTATCAATTTATTATTAATATTTACAAAATCACTAATTGGTCTGTCGCTATCTCTTAATAAATTTCGGATAAAAAAATTATCAATAAATGGTTTTGAAATATATATTGTCAAATATTTTAGGAATTTAAGGGGTGTAGGTTATTAATGTTATATTTATAATATTTTATTTGTTCGTTTGAGGCTTGGCTTGTTCTCAAAAATGATGATCGCACACCTCTACGAAACAAAAATTTTAAGTTAATGAAGTTAATGTGTCTTAAAAAGGGGGACAATTTGCACATTAAACTTACTATCGACGAGACCGTTTTGAATTTTTAATTATAGTCGAATTGTGTGGGGGTGAATTGTCATTAACGATCTTATTTACTAACAAGTGATCACTGCTAGTAGGCTTCGTATCTGAACTGTCTGGAGGTTCTTTTCGCTTTTCTAAAAAAAAAAAAAACATTTAACTTAAAAAAAGAAATAAAAGGTATAAATATATGTGCTTAAAATGAATCAATACATACTGATATTGTTTATCCTTTCAATTTTGATTGGTCCATCACTGTCTTGACATGTTGAAAGTGTTTGGTAAGTATTGGGAACACCTCCAACTGAAGCAGTTGCTGCATGGGGACTTCCCTAAAAATCAATAATAACTTATACATAAAACAAAACTATAAAAGCTTGTGAAAAAAAGTCTTGTAACTTACTAAATGTTGATGATACAATGGTACAATGCCAGAAGCAGAATGTTGAACACCAGCTAAGCTTAATGCTTGACTTTCAGCATGATTTCGTAAAACATTTATGGCATCATCTAGTCTTTCTTCCATGCGACTACCCTATAATAGTAAAAACAAATAATAAGTATATTATATTTTTATAATCTATTATTGTAACAAAAAATAATTTAAGAACATTCTCCACAACCCAAAATTATACGATATATGTTAAAAATAATTTTAGTTATTCTATTTAAGAGTTAGAATTGTTAGAATGTTACATACCAAATGAATAGTGCGATGGTCAGTAGGAAAATGGAGAGATCCAGAAGGATTTACTATACTAGGGGTCCAAGATCCGGCACTGTTTGCTGACGCTATTTGTGCCATAGGTGGTGGCGAATTTACAGGTGTAGATGGATTGGAACTCGTGACACTCTGGTCAGTGGGATATATCTACAACACATTGTTGTTTCTTAAGAAATTGCTTTATTTATCTTTTAATAATAAATAAATAGGAAATAATAATTATAATCACTGATATAGGTAGAGTACAGTAATTATACCACAAAGTGTATGTAAAACAATAAGGATGAGATTTAGGTATTTATTATAATAAAGAGTAAAAATATCAACCACAAGAATATCTTTTCTTAATTAAATCACTAAGACCAAATCAATGTTAGTTGTTTATAAAAGCGACAAAAAAAGCCTTCAATGGTAACTTTTTAAGCACATCTTATTATCATTCCAGCATATTATAATATAATATAGGTTAATTATTTATTTAAAAATAAAGCAATAATAATTTAAAAAAATAATCGTACTGATGCTAATGCTTTGCCAAGTGTATCCCCGGAAGATTGAATTGTGGGACTGTTATGTCCTGGGTACATCATTGAGCTAGGGGTGACAGCAATTGGACTTGGAGCGGAAGGAGGAGCTCCACGCAGACTTGACATAGGTGGTAGAGGGGATGTGCCTAGACCATCTGTTGCAGGTGATACACCACTAGGAGGTATACTAGTATTTGGACCAATAGTGTTATAGCCCTGTGAAAAACAAATATTAATTATCATACAATTTAAATTAAATAATTATATAAACATAACAAAATTTAAAAGAAAAGTCACAAAATAGGTAATGAAATATACCTATTCGTTTTTAATATTATAATACTTAATATATATTGAAATATATTATAACATATTGTAAAGTATTAAGTATACAAACATGAAAACAATAAAAAAAAAAAATTCAATAAATTGTTAAATTGGAGCCAAGGGCCTAACAATCATTAATTATACATTAAATTACATTTAATTAATTAATTGCTTATTTATAATTTAGGGTAGTAGTTATAAATAAATCATATGGGTTGGTTTGTGACATCAAAAATCCTTTTAACAAGGGTTAACATATTACAAAAGTTAAAGAAATACTGATATACGATATACATTTAGAGTAATAAATAATAATACTAGAAATAAATGAACATATCATTGTGATATTCCCCATTTTGCTCGAAATCCAAAATATAATATTATACCTAATACTATTGAACTAAAACTTATAAATAATTTATTTCATAAAAGTATTATTGATGTTTAACCTTAGCTGCTGGTTTTAAATAAATTATAAATTCTCACCAAATTTTCAGTGGTTAGCATTGAATTTGATGGCGGAAAATTGTTTGGTGTCATGTTGGGAGATGTAGTTAGCAATGAATTGGGTGGATTTGTATATGTTGTATATGACGTAGGTGATTGAATTTGAGCAGTAGTACTATTGGTCCAATCACTGTTATTTCCTGTACCGTCTATAGATACAAATATATGTTAGATACAAAAATATGGAAGATTGTAATAATATATAGATTATAACTGATAATTACCCAAGTAATATGGATCTGCATTATATACAGATGAACCAGGTTTTTGAGCAGAAAATCGAGCTGGGTCTGGTGTAAATTCTTCACCACCATACTGAAACATAAATGTTGAAATTAAGAATTAAAATAAAATTATATAGGTATGGATAGGTAATAATAATAATATTATACATTATAATATGGTGGTAATAATATTCAATATTATTTTTAAATATAAATATTAATAGTATATAATTAATAAATAGTAAGTACTAGGTAATATAAACGATTAATGTTTAAATTAATAATATAAAATAATATTAATACAAAAGTATGGGAGACCAGCTTTATATGACATACTATCACAGAATCCGGCAATATGACACATCAGTATTATCACGAACTAAGATAATATGGACTGGAAACGGCACGGAAGGCTGGTGGTAGTGGTGTGATTACATTTTGTTATGGTGAAATAGTAAGTGGGGGAATCTAAGCGATAATCTATCATGCGATCCTAGCGAACATATGCCATACCACACATACGTAGCATGTAGTTTGCGTCATAGAATAAGGTTTGCGTATGAATATGTTGTCAAAACTATAAAAAGTGGCGTTTTAATCACATAGATTTCTCCACTTTGATATTTACTGTAACAATTTGTCTTCACGTATTATGATTGTAAATATTGTTATTTTATGACCAAAGAGACTTGTTGTACCTATATGCATTATAATAAGCTCATTAATATTATTCGAAACATTGATAACTTATATATTTATCTTACCAAATAATTGATAAATAAAAATGTGTTTTTCGTGATAACGATTTTTTTTTATAATTTTAAAATATAATAATACTATTACTTAACTTTTTTTCATCCTATGTTGTAGAATAAAATGGAAGTTATAATCTAACTATAAACTATACCTATTATAACTAGCTATGAACTACATAATAAACTTGCCTACTAGTATTAATTGTATGAGAAAATAGTCATAAAAAACTTTTATAATAGTAGTGTGTCGTTTTACCCGAGTTATAATTTATACATTATAGATACCAATGTTTATTATTTAAATTTGAATTTTTTTTAGTAACAATGGTATCAAATTATAGCCGTAAAACCAAACGACAATATGTGTATTGTGTGTCAGAAATTTAGTTGAAATATTGTTAAGATGTAGGTACCTCTTTACCTTTGATTAAAATAATCATCATTTTAGTAGAGTATTTATGAATATTGTGTTATTAGTGATCTAAATTTATTGTTACAGATTATCTAATTTGTTTTAATAGTAAAAATTCAATTAAATCAAACTTTTTATAAACGTGTAAGAAATCTTATTAAAAAAGAACCAGATTTCTTGGTAATTCAGAGTCTAGAATTTGAAATTTTCAAAGTATGTGTTTTAATATTATACCACTTGTAGTGGTATGCAATTTTCAAAATGGTTTACATATTTTTTATTTTTTTTTTTACTAATATTAATTATGTACCTATTAAACAGAAGAATTATTTGATCAAATACGGGTATCCTACTCGTATACCAGACGAGCGTCCACTCTCTACTAACTGGATTGTAAAAATACAGTACAAATTTGCAAAACAAAAAAAAATAAATAAAATAGGTACAACTTTTGAAAACTAAACAAAATATTAAAATATTTCCTACACAAAATGAATAGATACCCCAAAACAAACAGTAAAAGCAATTTCATATTGATAATCAGAAGATAATTATTGGTAGGTATAATATAAATTATATACGAGTAAAATAAGATTCTAACATACTAGTATTTGGATTTTGTTATTGATTAAACAGGCACAAACATCTAAGAAAAAATTGAATACAAGAATTAAGAAAATAACTGGAAAAATTAGTAATTTATTTATAGGTAGGTACTATTAATTTTCAGATTTCCAGAATTATCCATTTATTAGTAATTTATCCATAACGTACGTCAAATTACTTCGTTGTTAATGTTTCGGGGGCCAGACGTCTTCTAATTTCAAGGTTATGATTTCTATTGGTAATTTACATAGGTATTGTAAATAGTATTGGATATAGTCGAACACGATAAAAATTCAATTAATTTTCATAATCTTGAAAAGCATTTTAAAGCACTTTATTGGCAATTATAAGTCACTAAAATAATGTGTGGGGGATTTATATACGCATAATATTATGCACCTATCTATGCATAACTAACAAGACGTACAATTTTAACTACAGATATTATTGTTTTGTGTAATCTGTCATAATATATAAGTACTAAAATATATTAAATCTATGAACTAGGTAATGTTTCTTGGACAGTATCATTCAATATAGATTATTTCAAATACTTTCGACGCAACATTATTCTAACTACCTACCTAATAAAATATATATTAACACATATGTCGAACGTTGATACTTATTCTAAAAATCATTGAATCGATAGTAAGTAAAAAATAAGTATAAAAATATTAATTTAAAAATGTCTTCAAACTTCACACTAACTGAGTTAGGTAGATACCTATTATTTGGCATGATCTGTGGTGCTATGTAATATATTAATTTATTTCTTCAAGAAGAATAATTGGCCTCACTGAACAAGTTCGTGTAGAGGCTCATCTAATAACTACCCATACATTTCTGAACCAAAAATACATTTATGTTAGTACTACATGTCATACTTCTAAATTTCCAATCTATAACGTGATAAGCGGGTTTTGACTAATTTCTTTTATTCCCTCGTTTACGGCAAACTCCAAACATAGTAGTTCATTATATAGGGTTTCGGCTATCATTTTATATTTCACATTGTTGTGTGAAACTCAAACATAAAAAAACATTTAACTTTTTATTTTCATTGTTTACACAGACAAATAATAATTAGTAGGTACTTTAAATGATTTTAATTTACTACTATTGGCCTTACAACTACGAGTAAACTCGTATAACAGACGTACATTATTATATAATTGTCGAAGACGGTATATGTCGCAAACTTTGATAACGAGGACAATTTATTTGTGGTGGTAATAATTTATCTCGGTGGTGAATAAACCAAGATAATTGTTTATATCATTGTAGTAAACTAAATAGTTTATAATACAAATTGAATGTGTGCTGTATGCGTTCGTAATAATATGCAAATATAATTATATATGTAAATATACTTTTTTAAATTAAATAATAACAAACTACTTATTAATAGTGAAAACAATCTAACGTGTTAATATAACTCGTATTTCACGACTGCAAAGAAATTAAACATCAATATAAATAATATTTAAATATTTAATGTTATTCTTTTGTATAACTAACAAAATCAAATTAATTTGATTATTACGTTCGTAATAATATGCATATATAATTAATTATTATTTATTCGCACTACTAACATACGAAATTAAATATAATTTAAAATAATTAAAATTACTTATTTATATAATGGCTATAAAAGTTGAATTATTGATTCATTAAAACTTTAAATAGAATTAATTTGATAAAAAAACATCTTACACGCTATTAAAAACAACAAAATAATCTCTACTTTGATTAGGGAACGGCTGTATAATCCAGGTAAATCCTGGTAAAAATAAGGTTTAAAAATTCTTCCCATTCCGAACAAAACCGTTCAAATGTTTCCTACGGGTAAAATTAAAAACAATAATTATATACCCGAATCTTATGAGAATATACCCCCCTCCTCTAATAAAATATATTAGTATTAGATTTTAGGTAATCTTACAGTGTTGATATTTTCATCAAATAAAATGGTGATAAGATAGGTAGGTTAGTACGATGTACATGTACAATATCTGTTTACAATAAATAGAGCGTAACAGGACTATTTTTAAAATTGAATAACTTTTGTTGTATTCAAAATTTTAAATTTGATTAAAATTGTTATGAACTGAAAATTATAGGTACATGTAATTTTTTAAAAAAAATATTCAAAATAGCCATTTTATAAATCTGATTTGTAGAAAAAAATTTTAGTAAGGTTTTTTACCAGTATTTATTTATTTTTTTTTGCAATTTTTTAAAGATTTTAAAAATGTGAATATTTTTTTAATTATTTAATATTAGTGAATTTTAATAAATGTTTATGTGGTTTTAATGATAATAATTGTATTTTGTATCATTTACCATCTTATAAAAAATTAATCAATATCGGATGAATAATATTGATTAACAACATTGGCAAGTAAGGAATATTTTTAAAAACGAAAATTAAGTATATTACAGTAAATCTGAATGGTTCCGATATTTGATAATTTTGGTTTTATTTTTAACACAAAAACATCATAACATTACGTTTACTTTTAAACTTTTATTTTATTTTTAGTAGGTATAAACAATATAATTGAGTGCCTAAATATTTTACTAATAATTTAAACAGAAATAGGTAGGTACATTATTTATGTAATATTTGAGTGTCTATAGATTTTAATCAAATGTTACTGTAATGGATACATTTATAATTATTTGAGTTCAAATAAATCGAGATGTTCCTCATATTTTATAAAGTATAATATGAACTACTTGTATAACCCGTCCAGTTCATCTACGCCCTCGGTGACGTCACACATTTGACCAGATAAAGGGTTCAAAAATATTAAATGAACAATGTGTGATACCTACAATGTGCGACTTTTATATTATCATGGATATTATTGGGTGGTAATCAGTATTTTGCGGGGAGTATATTATTACTCTATAGTCTATGGTATAACCTCGAAAAAAGTATGTAGGCAACATAATATGTGCTTCCACAATTTTAATAACCCCAAAAAATTTAACGGTAACGGTCGCCAATGAACTGGATGGGTTATAAGTCGTACGTAAAATGAGATTAAAATAATAGTGGTAAAACGAATATTGATTTTACGTTGTTTTTTTTACGAGCAATTGTTTATTATTTAAGCAACTTTTAAAAGTTTTTTATTTATTAAGCCATTCAAAGATAAAAATATTAAGATAGAGATTTTAAAATTAAGCATTTTAAAAATACGTTGTAGAATTTTTGAAATAAAAACCCATCTTATTTTAGATTATATTACCTACCTATATAACCAAAACTCTATATATCTACAAAATTATAATTATATACCTACTTACACTATATATTTTAACTATTACTATAATCTGAATTGTTGTATTAAAATTAAATAGGTTTAAAATTAAACCCATACCTATCTACCTACTCGATGTCAAACGTAAAAGTTAATTTATGTAAATGAATAAATCTACCTAATCAGCTAGATTCCATAAATATATTTACTATTCAATTTGAAACGATCATATAAATATTTTAAGAGCTTTGTAATAATTAATAGATGTATTGTTACAGTAATAAAATAATTATAATTTAAATTTAAAATTTAAGACATGTGGGATTTGAAACACGCACACAAAAAAAATAAAAATAAAAAACAGAATTAGACATATTAGGTACCGATTTTGCCAACAAATCAACATCTACAATAATGTACAAGGTTGACGGTGACGATGTATAACATTTTCATTAGGACAATGGAAAATTATTTCGCAATGCAATTCAATTGATTGACCTTATAATACACTTGGAGTATATTATATACAATATACAGAAACGGAATCCCTGAATGCGTTAAAAATAACCACAATGGCAGATGCATCTTCAAGGAGACTTACGTGAACGGATTATTTCTTTTTCTAATGAACGATGAAAACAAGAACATAAAGAACTAGTATAAAGACACATTGAACGATATATTATATTATTATTATGTACTAGGTTCTTTTATGGAAACTTGTTTTCTACCAATGGAATTCCTTTTTTTTACTAACACATACCAAAATATAAACAGATTGCACTCAAATGGTAGTAAACAATGAATATTGTCACGCAACAAATTAATGAACTCAATTATATTGAGTAAAATATATTTCGTTTAAACTTGTAAAAAAATTCTTTATATTTCAATTTTTGTTTTTTTTTAAACAATGAAAATTTTTAGAAACCGCATGCAGATGGCGCTGTGCCGTTTCAGTTCATTATATGAAATTATATACGAATAACACTATATATTGTGTAATATATAATAATATAAGAATAACACTATACAGATGTGAAAATGTACTATAGTCATTATTAAAGAATAATATATTATGATCCAGGTCTAAGATTTTGAAAATGTGTTTGGTTTAATTAGAAAAAATAAAATCAAGATTTTAACTTAAATATAATAACAATTGATGTAAGTATTTGTGAAAATTTTAAAATAATATATTGTAATATAATCATTTCACAGTTTTCGTGTTTGTTAATGTTTGTTAATTCACTACATTCAAAATAATGACTTATTAAATATACATATACGATAATTCATTATATATCAATACATTTTTTAGCTATATTCTAAACAGATATATAATATATTATATTTAAGATGGACAATACATAAAATATACAATGTTACCTATATATTTACTTATAAGAGGTAAACAATATTTTTAGTTAAGTTTCATCATTGAGCATATTATATACTTAATTATGTATTTAACTTCATAGTCCATACCTGCAAATACCTACACGTGAATATTAATTAAACATTTGTACCTAAGTAGTAGTTATAAGTTATTACATTTATTAGTTTGAATAATTAAAATAATATTGTATATTATTACAGTAAAAAAACTAGATTTGAAAATATTTAATTTTACGTCAAACCGATATGGATATGGATATTACGAGATTCTTCTAATAGTACCTATATACCATATATACCTATATATTTTAATAGTACCTATAGTTTAATGGAATTAATCCTAATATAATGAATGTAATAAACTATTAGTAAAATATACTGACTTCATACCGTAAATATATATTTGTTTTTTACATACAAAACAATAATCTACTTAGCTATTGAATTCTCTTTGTAGATATTTGTATACAATTTATTACATTATAAAAAATGTACTTCCAAGTGCAATTTTATAGGGGTCTAGTCGAGAAGGCATTGACTTAACATGAGTCTCGACGAGTTCATAGCTTACGATTAACAATCAATGACATCGTCCATTGCGTGAAACCACGACTATCTATCGAGTATCGAATAACCTTGCGTGAAACAAAACAAAATCCCTGTATTGTAAAATTAAAACAGTCTTGAGTATTAAAACTAATATTTTAGCACATATCATTGAAATAAATGGTTATTTTATATACGAAAATATTTTAACCAATATTATTTTGTGACCTTAAATAAAAAAAAAAAATCGTTTTAGTAATGATATTGGAAATAACAGGAAAAAAATGTATTAATTCATTATAGTTCCGTTAAACAATGCCATTGATTATATTATGAACATATAAAATGTTTAAAATGAATCGTTTATGTTGTATAATATATAAAATATGTTACAATTAATTGCACATCTTATAAATTGTAGTAAAAAACAAAGTATGAAAATTGATGTAAAATTGCGTATAATCAATGATGTTACGTAAATATAAAGAATGTATTAAAATAATAAAAATATTTGTATAAAGAATTTAAAATATAATAGTAACATACATAGATATAGTGCACGTTCATATGTCAATGTTACATTACTATCTATCGACAAATAATGATTGTTTTTTATTGTATACCTATAGTTTTAGAAATATTTTCTATCCAGGCACTGTATTATGCAAGTTACGCAAGTATAACTTGACAAATATAGGATATTCACACTTGTATTTTAAAACAAACATCATGAAAATCTGTTACTGTGGAATGTTAGGTATAAAAAATTACTAAAAAAAAATCTTTCCTGGCGGGCGGATGTTGCTGATAAATTATTATTTATTATTATATAGGTATATACAATCATCTTAAAAGGACGCTATACCAACCATTTAAAGGGATACTGCAGTGTAGACATTTTTCAAGAGGTTTTTTGAATACCTAATGAAAATTCAACAACTAATTACTAAGAATACATTTTAAAAGTAATCCAAAATAGTCTCATATCTGTATCACTTTTTATTGTTGTGCAATAACGAAATTTGTTCAAAACCTACTTGTGGCTGACTGATCTCAGTTTGATAAAATATTATCATAAAAGAGAAATAATTACACTAAATAAAATACGAGAACTTTAACTAAGACTGAACATAGAGTTTTTGTTTGATAATTATATTTAAACATCTAAACTTTGTGACTGAAAAACGTCAAATTTCCAAATTTTCAAATTAAAAAAAAATTATTTTAACTAAAAAAACTATATTCTTCCATAGTAGATTATTCTCATATTATCATATTCTGTTTAAAATTTTAATTTACGATAATTAGGAGAGGAGTTGAACTTAGAAAGTGAGAACGTGTTTTAATGCTGTTAAAACGAATGTACCTAAAGCACACATGCGTTATTTTAGCAAAAAAAAAAAAACTGTTTAAGAGATAAAATTTATGTTAATGTTTTTTTATCAAGCTGAAATTGTAATTAAGAAACCAATTTTTTGCACAAAATAGTAGATAAAAATTTTCTTGTTCTATAGTCGTCTTTTTTAAAATACAAAATCTTCGAAATGTTATTCATTTTGTAAAAACAGTTATTTTTGAGGATTTTTATAGATAGATAAGATTAGTTCTATTTATGTTATAGAAAAAAGACGACAGTTGAATACGAATAATTTATGTCTATTATATTGTATAATAATTTGGTTTCCGATTTATGAATATTTAGGAAATACTTTTCTTGTAAAACGGCTTTGTTAACAAATATCGTAATTATACAACAAAGTGGTACTTACTGACATGGACTATTTTTAAAATGTATTTAAATATTTTTTAATTTTAATTTTTATTAAAATTGCTTAAAAGTTGCCTATACAAAACCCCTTAAAAATTGAATGTGTGGTGTCCTTTTAAGACAGTCTTATATTGAATATATTTAATAATGTCTGCAACAACGAACACATTATAAAAAAGGCAATTATATATTTTCAAATTAGGTATACCTGCAACAAGGTTGTTATGTTTAAAACAATATTAAAACGCCGGTTTAAGATATTTATAAAAAAAACATTCGTTTGAAACAACATTTTAAAAAAATCGAATTTAAATAGTTACCTATATTTTTCAAGCAATAGACATTACAATGTATTATATTATAGGGTATTAATATATATAGTATGGTATTATATTAAATATTTTTAAAGCATTAATAAGTATAATAATTAATATTACTAGGTTAAATTTAAATTCCTATTATTCTCAAGATCATTTATTGGAAAATTAAGGATATTGTATATTAAATATTTATATCTGATGAAAAATAACACACGTCTTCGACAGTAATACATAATATTAAGTACCTATACAGGACATTAAGGGTTGTAAAGTACCTATTATGTAAGAGTTTTAATGTAATATAGTAGTTTGACTGACTTTAAGAATTAATTGATAATTCTACTTTAAATTCAAATATTGTAGAATATTCCATGGTTCGATAATGATTGATAAAAAGTAGGTACCTACCTACCTAACAATCTAAGAATTGGGTTTATCAATTTTTTTATTATCGAAGCTGTAACCAAATTAATTATGCTATTGTAAATATGTATATTTGGTCTTCATTAACAAAATTTATTAGAAAAATATTTTTAAGAAAAGTAAAAAAAATACACGTTTAAAATATGTATTTTGTTTTTAAAAAACATATTTTTTAATAACCATGGGGGGTATTCTCTATTTAAAATTAAATTATATTTACAAGTTCAACGTGATGAAAGGATCTTATGTTTAGAAATCGATGATTATACAATGTATAATGTACACCTACACTACCGAGTATACTGACAACAACAATAATAATTATAGAAAATAAAGTAAAACTGTTTTAGCTATTAAATATATAATAGCCTCTATTTATTATATTACATAAATTTACTAGAATAAGTGATCTGTGTACAAAGACATTCAGGATTTAAATTTTTTTAGGAACTATTTCGGAGAGTACCTATATATTATGTATATGAAATGTGTAAATTACTAACAAAATATACTACCTATATATATAAAAAGAAACAATAATATAATATAATAATAAATTATTAAGGTTTTGTAGATCCTTCTTTTCGTTTATGTTCGAAAATTGAAGACGTCACCGTGATATCAAAAGTTCAATTAGATTTTGACTGTGAAATTTAACTATAGGATATACTATAGATAACTATAGAAATATTATAATTATTATGATTAAACTGAATTGTAATTAAAAAATTTTAATTCTATTATTCAATGCAACTTTTAGTTTTAAATTAACATTGCAATAATAATAGGTAGGTACATATGTACAATCCAATTTGTGTAAGCTATAGTAAATACTAAATAGAAACTAATTTATAAATACAAAAAAATTAAATATATTCAATTTTAAGCTGGCTCAGACTAGCAAAACCGGAGAAAAAAAGAATCAAGCTATACTTTAGAGGCGCGGTGTGTAGTAGACCATTGTTGTAAGGATGCAGGCAGGTGTGTTTTATAACATCTGCCAACTGGTTTGGTTCACCTTACAAAATAATATAATCAACAATAAAGACCTACTTATAGCTACTCCATGCAATAACTGCTGCTGCCTAGTGTAAATTCGATAATATTACCAAACTTTTTTTAACCAAGCCAAATATTGTAGTTTAGTCTGGTTCAGTCCACAATAAAACGAACATGCAATAAATATTAAAATATGTTAAAGTAAATACATACACTATAATATACAAATTCAGTATGCAGCTTACAAACAATACATTTTTTATTTTTTACCAAGTTGTATTTAAAATGTTATTGATAACATAGAATACATTTAAAACATCATTATGAACACCCAATCATTCCAAGACGTTCCAAATATTTTACCAGTTACATCGGATGATAGGGGTCCTTATTTATGAATTATGTCTAAGTATTCATAAAAAATAAAAATAATCACTTGGTACGTAATCAATATAATCAATGATCACCAACGATTATATTTTGCACATCAACCATAATAATAATAATATATTGGTAATTTTATCAAATTCAATACTGAAATAATATTGAAAAAAAGTAAATTTCCTACATCAATGTTATTACATTTTTTAATACAATGAAAATTATAATAACTCGAATAGGTATATAGCACGTAAACGGATAATAAACGTATTCGTTGTGTTAATTTCTATAAAAGCACATTTATACAACGGACTAGTGTAAAATAGATACTAAGAATAGAATCGATTTATAGAATAGATACTAGATACCTAACCGTTTGTACTTTTATATATTTTCAAGAGTTCGATATCGGTAAATTCGTTCGAATATTCGGAAAAAGTAAAAGAGAAAGCTCGATTAAGTTTGAAAACCGTAGTGGTTTCTAGACTTTAAGCGGAAATGTCGCGACGACCACATGTGGTGGTGACAACAATGCACAGCGTGCATTATTATACTTCAAAAAAAAAAAAAAGGGGGGCAAATACCTGATGTTTGATATCATCAGGCGATGAGTATATCAGTCGGCTGTACGAATATTTGGGTTTGTGGTCGTCGTCGTCGTCGACGATCCGATCGTGCAGCAAATCGCCGGTGGACGAGATCACGCCTTCCCCCCCGGCCGGGTCGCAGTACGATGACTTATATCCGCCGTAACCGTCGAGTTGCGTGAGCGCCAGCAATCCTATGCCCGTGGTACCCTGTTCGTCTTTGCACGCGACACCTTCGCAACCGGTGGTGTCCATTAGCACGGCCTCGGGCGGCGAACGCAGCCGTTGCGGTTCCAAGCAGACGACGGGCGTCGTGCACGATTCCGGTTTCACGTCCACTTCGAGCTTGATGGGATTGTACGGGGCCGCTCCGGCCGAAAGTCTCAAATAGAAATAAGGGTCGCCGCCGCCTACGCCACCGCCACAAGACATCTCGTCTTCTCTGGACCGGTAGTGATGCATGATGATGTCGGTCGACCCCACGCGCCGAACACCCTTTTTTTGCCTTCGCTCTATCTATCTATCTCTCTCACACACGCGCACGCACACACACACCCACTCTGTCCTTCTCTTTCTGTCACACGCGAAATACGACGATGGGCACAGATGGCCGCTGCGGTACACACGCGCACGCACCACACACACGCACACTCCGCACGTGAACCAGCAAGCCACACACTGTTGGGCGGGACTAGGACGGCTTCAGCGAGTCCATTGTCACAGAAAGCCGTCGTTACACTGAATAGTGAACACTGAAACCGCCGAGCCGAGCCGCGAAAGAGCAACAGGCTATACACGCCACCACCTCTTTATATCCGACGTACTGAATACACTGTGTTGTTGCCACCGCCGCCGGAGCGTACCACCTGCCTATACACGCTGCTGCCGCGACCGTCGCGTAAAACTACTAAATTACTATTACTCGCTGTATATATATATATATATATATATATATATATATATTATGCTTAGTATATATATACAATGAAACGGGAGAGTATACCATCGAATATCGCGTAGACCCTCACACGACATTGCTGCCAACCATCGACATATCGAAAGTGCTTCACGGGATAATATTATATAATAATTGTTATATATTATACGAATATATTGAATACATATTATTATAATATACTATACACGTTTTGTCCAAACGATACACGAAAATCGGCTCGTCATTTATTCTTGTCTCCAAATAACGAACACTTTTAGTCTACGGTTTTTTAATAGTCAAAATATATTATAACGATAAGTACCGAACCGTGTAAATGAATTATATACGATTAATAAGCGCATTTCACCAAGTTAAACAGTTAAACACGAATACACTATATCGTCGCCCGTCGGTATATATATGTGGCATTCTAGACATAAACAATATTGTTTGTTTAACCAAGAACGAACCATAATTCATCAAGTATAAACAGTTGCGAATTGTTGAATAAATTATTTTTTTTTTACATGATAATAATAAAAATACATATAATGTTCTATTTTGTATAACATTCACTTCAAGATTAAATGTTATGCTCTCTTCGATCCGGGCTATAAGAATAATATATCCGAATTCTCAATATTGGTTTCTGGATCAGTAGCCGCTCCAGGGGGA
Organism: Pemphigus obesinymphae; assembly: GCA_025469235.1. NCBI lineage: Eukaryota > Metazoa > Arthropoda > Insecta > Hemiptera > Aphididae > Pemphigus > Pemphigus obesinymphae. Next base: position 33,506 of record JAIPRL010004315.1, read on the forward strand.
GGGGTATGGGTCTATAATCTCCTTAACTTAACAATATGCGTGGAAAAATTGTATTTGAACGATGAAAATCTTATTGTTTTTAGTTATGCCCCTCCCTCTGGAATCGTCTCTGTCCTCGATTATTCGAAGTAAAAATACATCGAAATATTAGTTTTCTGGTTATTTCAAGGTGTACAATTGAATCGTTTTAAGGTTATTTAAATTAAGATAAAGTTAAAACATTTATTATGTCACGAAAGAGTGTCTCCCGAATATGGCCGACATTTCAGTGCTGTAGTGTTTAGACAACGGGATTGAAATTTAATAGCATATATTGGCAATCGAGAACAAACTTTATCCTTAGGTAGAAATTAGATATTCGAGAAATTCAAAACGCATATGATGCATGCATCAGGGTTGTCTTACATGATTTTACACGGGTTCCCTTAACCCAATACTTGCTATACAACAAGCCTATTTTGTCTTTAAGTCTCTCATTCGTCTATTTTCGAACGTCCTACTTTTAAAATGCATATAACACATACATTATACATGCATATATTTTTTAATAAGTAATAATTATTGAAACATAATAATATAATTTACATATGTTTTAATTGTGTATACAATATATACACTGAACTTTCTACAATCGTTCTTGCCAGTATAATAATAAATAAGAATTATTCGGTATACATAAGTAGGTATAATATCTTCCAAGTCGAAATAGTATCGTCAAATGAATGTCAAATGTCGTCAAACACAAATATACGCGGTAGGTTAGCTATTAAAATATTATTATACAAAACAGATATAAAAGAAACCGACGGATGTTTTTAAAATTTTTTGTTCTTCTCTACTACAATATTTGATACACAAGCAACATTATGTTCTATTTCGTCAAATACTAAATACGAAATGTCCACCAGCTATAATTTTATACGAGTCATTATACGCACATGGGTGTGCCATTAAAAATCAAGATTTCATTCAGTAATATACACTAAGAGCCTTTGCTATACAATATAATATGCAATACACATAATACAGGCATTGGTCATGGGCTAGCTTGAACTGCAGGGAAGTGGTATTAAACGCACCATGACGGCGGTGCTGTCTGAGTAGTTTAGAACCGAACACTGTGTGCCGCCTTGGAGTATCCTATACCTACGTCGGATGCCACTTTGCCAGATGTTCCGATCTACTACTGTACTACACCAGGTTCTTTCTTTGCTGTGTTACAAAAATTATATTGCCGCTGCTGCACACGTACATATATCAACGTAACATTGCAGCACCACCCCATCACAGCGGTGGCCGAACGCGCACACGTGCGAGGAGTATGATTCGGAGACACATGAAGAAAAAAAAAATGGGTCCTTTTTGGTAAACTCGTGAACAAAAAGAAAAAAAAACCCAGATATTTTATACAAAGAGAATCCGAAAATAAAATCTACAATTGTCATTGAAATCCATATTTATTACAGCATCACGCTGCTGCGAATTGCATAAGATACATAATAGTTCCAATATGCCATAAATACACACTCTGGCGATTGTTTTCGTCAAGCAAACAAAAATGTTTTTTTTTTCAATTCTACTACACATATGATATATTTTAACAAATCCGCCCTGAATACGAAAAAAAAACATTTAATCAAGACGTAGTATACACATGTATTATAGCTGGTTACTGGTATTACAGAAAATAGAAACTGTAAATTGTTTTCAAATATTTTATATCAATAATTGTGCTATATAAAACAATATAATATATATTGTATATTAATAATCATATAGGTATAATACCAATTATAAAATACATCCATAGTTTAAATTGTAAATCTTAAATGATTTTACGAATTAAAACAAAATAATACAAATATATTTTGTTGAAATGAGATTCACCGTAAATTGTTTGTTTAGTTAATTTTTTTTATATACATTTTCCGAGAAACCCTAAATATTATATATATATATATATATATATATATGTGCAATGTGCCACATTCTTTTAAATTTAAGCTCAAAAATATAGGTACCTACATAATGTACAAATATATTTTTTAATACACCATTGTGTAAGACTAATAGATTTTACCTTCAGTTTAAAATCTAATAAAATGAACATTTTTTAATTTTAAATTGAAAAATTAAAATTAAAAATGTTATACAAGTATAAATATACTTATTTCATATTATTAAAAAATGTAATAACATTAATTATAATTTATAACAAATATACCTAACCATTATCAATAGGTATTTATAATTTAACATTATCAACAAAATTATATTGTTCAACCATAATGTATTTATTATAGATTATCTAAATTTTATAAATAATCCATGGTATTCAACACCATGTATAATATATTTCTAAGTGGTTTTCATTATAGTTATGAATAGTGAATAGGACATTATTGTAGTTTAGACATTCCAGTGGATTAATATCACATTTAAAATATTTTAATGATGTTTTTTTTTATTACTTATATTAAAATATATAAAATAAATCGAATTACTTTAACAAAACAAAAAAGATATAATTAGGGCCCGGATTTATATGCATTTGCATATTTTTTATTGTCCAAATAATAGCTACAAATTTGAATTACAAACAATAGATCAGAAGTAAAAAGCTTTATTTCGCATATTTCCCATAATTTACCATTTAACTGTATATTTTTGTGTTTTACGATTTTTATTGCATATAAATGGGTTAATTTTAAATTTTTAAATTAATAATTTGGTCATATTTCTACTCGTAACAAATGTTTACTATATATTTTAACATAGATGTGAAGCGAGTCTTATATAACTCACTATTTCAGAAAATTGTTTTTCTTGTTTTCCCTTGTAGCTAGGTACCCGTGTTTAGAAAATCCAGAATACATTTTCATAAACAATAATAAAGAACGATATAACAAAATAAATAAATTATAATAATATAAAAAATTTCAAAATCAAATTTTGTTTGCATATATTTTATTTTAAATGACATATTTCTACAAAATAAGAACATAAATACATATTTCTGAGGTTTTTAGAGCACATAAATCCGAGCTTAAGATATAACATATATCATATTTAAATGTATACCTACATCAACATTACTTTACGGTAAAACCATGGATCAATTACTATAAAATTAGAAATATAATAGTTCTTAATCCTGTTATTGATAATTATATTTAAAAATGACTGTCCCTTTAAAACATTCATAGTAAGAACAATATATTACAATCAATACAACTATACTGTATATGTATGCATTGTTGTGCATATATAAAAATGTATTACCTATAGTTTGTATAAATATTTGTTTATTTTTTGTATATATTTATTTTAATATAATTGTTATGTAGTAATTTTAAAGGTAAGTCGATCGACTATGTATCGATACATCAAATTTACAGACTATATTCGTAGTACCATAATATTGATAATATACGATTGTATATATTTTGAAAGTATTATTGTGTTTATGATATTAATATTATTACTACCCGACTTTCAAAATTAGTACGATTCCATAGAAAAATGAGTTCAGTGCGTCTAACTAAAATATGTAACGTAAGAATAAATAATATATTATTTTAAAATAAAATATTATATACTTAAAAGAATTAAGACATTGTTTCATAGTAAATATAGGGATATTTTAGATTTAATTTCTGACATGAGCTCATGTGGCGAGCGTAGCGAGTACGGTCGTCTGTCCTCGTAACTATTGTATTTTGCATTACCTATAGCAGCATGTATACAACGGGAACGTTGCACTCAATTTGTGAAGATAAAACAAATGCAAACAAAAAGGACAAAAATCCTAATTTACCCACAAATATTGTTAGGACGACTGGAATAAAAAATTGCTAAATATTATAAATAGTAAAAATAAATTGTAACTATTATTCTAATACTACTGAATAAAATACGTAGGTAATACAAAACTAAAATATAAAAATACAATGAGTAAATCCGAGATTCGGCCAAAATATTTTTCGATTCTCGAATTTAGCAATTCAACATGTATTTTTTAAACTGTTTGTGTTTATATCCATAAACTATATTTTTCAATCTATTTCAAACTAGTATTTTATCTAACTAAACATATATAAATTCTATTGTCCAAAATAAAATCTAAATTGTTTATCAATGTAATATTTTTATCATAACCTTTAGAAAATAAAAAAATGTCTATAGAACAAAAAATAATTTAATATGCAAAATATACGGATTAAGTAAAACAAAATATAAAATAAATTTAATATTAATTAAATTACTTTTTAACTTTTAACTATTGGTCACGATAACATTTATTGTGTAAATTACTATACCTGCAATATAATACGTGTAAATGATATACATTATCCAAGATATTGCTGATATCTAATTTATTTACATATTAAAAAACCGAGTACAAAGGAATCGCCAAGAGTATACGTGCTTGTTTAAGCTGTATAAATACAACCAAGTGTTTTTTTAGTGTTCTATGTTGGGGTTAAATATGAAGAACCATACATTGTAAACATTACTTAGTAAGAATAATGAATCAAATAAGTATAACTTAACGCAACAAATTTTTTTTACGCCTAACATATTTTTAAGGTCAAAGATAGTAAAAATGTGTTATATGATAATTTTTTCAGATGTCTACTAAGGTACTAGACAGTAAATAATAATATGCTCATACAGTTCTAAAATATTTTTTAAAGTTTTAAAGATGAATCTAAATTTATTAAAAAGCATTACCATAATTTTGTTTTTTAATTTTGATGTACATTATCATACCAAACATTTATAAATAAGGTATCAAAGATATACGTATAAATAATTTATATATTTAGAGCAGCCATCTTTAGTTATTAATTATTATTAAGATGCTAATTTAATTGATAGCAATTATTTTGACAAGCATTAAAATCAAAAAAATACTACAAAAATATTGTTAAGTACAAAATACCTATTCTTAAATAAAAAAAAAAATGCACAGGACAAAAACTCTAAAGGCTAAAAACGGTACTAACACTAAATACGCCACATTTATAAATACTAGCCATTCCCAGTATGGTGACTGATAATCATTTAAAGTTTAAAACAGATTTAATCACAATTACTAGTGGATTCTTTAAAGTTTTGTAACTACACCTACAAATATAAAATTTAAGCAAATAATCTTACCCAATGATGAGGAACTTCAACTTCTGATGATTCTGCTGGTGACGAATCTATACTCTGTAGTAAACATAAAAATAGATATATATATATATATATATATTATTTCAGAGGCATAATTAGTATACAATATACATTATACATTTTACATGTATTATAAATAATTTATATGTATGTAAAAATATTAAACCCCTCAAGTAAAACTGAAAATTTTTCCAGTTCACAAATAATTTCAATTTTATATAGGTACCACAGAGATAGATAAAAAAAATTACTAGGTTACAAAAAAACGAGCTATCACGTCCTCACCACTGAATATAATATTATATAAGTAGATATATATAAAATCCAGATTTTGTGAGATGTTAGTTAAAGCTTATGAAAACCTAATATTAAGTAACAAACGTTTCAATAAGTCGCGATTCGGTGGTGGGGGTAATGATATTTAAGACGGCTCGTTTTCTATTACGTTATATGAACATAGTAAGATAATATTAATAATAATTTTTACTATTTTTTCTTGGTTTATACCATAGACTTATAATATATAGACCGCGCATTGCACTCGATTTGTATATAAAACGTTGAAGCCAACATATGTGCGAGAGAGACAGCCTCTGAAATTACTTTTTCAAAGAGATTATATACAATTTTAT
>JAIPRL010004316.1:0-39310 GCA_025469235.1 Pemphigus obesinymphae
GTGATTTTTCCCAAGTTCAGAAAAACACAATTTATACTACTGAGCACTATTGGGGAATTTTTTTTTATGTCGGCATATTAGTAAGTCTTTGCCCTAGTCTAGCAAAAACTGAAATGACGCCACTGGTCTAGAATATTTCTAAAAAATTATCCCTCCCCCCAAAAACTATGATCAAGATACGTGCCTGCGTATACCGCAAGAATAATGGAAACAAATAATAATTATTTTAAAAGTCGATACATAGTTACATATAGATATTGTATTGTTTTTCAAAATATATTCCTTATTAGGTAACTTATTAGTTATTAACTTACTAGATATTCTCATACAACATAGTTGCTTTATATAAATGCGTATATAATTCCCACGTGGCCATGTTTAATGTGCGATTTGTGTGTAAAAACAATTTTCATATTGAAATTCTTGTAACGCATGCGTATTCTAATTTTCTGTTTTATTTTTTTATTTTATGATATATTTTTTACGACATATACGCCTGTGGACTATATCCTATTATATTATTATTTAATGTTCAATTTAAAATAATATTTATTAACGAATACATAATAATTAATAATATATAATATACGTTCGTTGTTTATATACGCCTAATTTATATTCCTACATTATATACCTATATATTTATATTATATATATGTTTTAATTTACCATTTATTTGTAAATATTAATAATATTATCAAATTAAATAATTTATATTTTATACCTATTACACAAACGTACTACATATGTAATAAAAATGTGCATATTTTATTTAATTTTACTGCATAATGTATAACTCTTAATAATTACGTGACAATGTGACATTTTCTTTATTGAATTCCTCTGTGTTAGGTACTTATATAAATAAATAACTAAATATCTACATAATATACTAAAATTGCTAAAACAATCACATAAAGTTCTAAACCCTTATGGCTTATAGTTTATACTAAATAGTAAATAGTAGTATACTGCTATAACAATATACTGCTAACTTCACGCCCCTAAATCTATTAGGTAATTCAATTGTACATGTTATTTTAACCATTTTCAATACCAGGTATTATATAGAGTAGGTACCTACTATAATATTGTTTATTTTTTGACAATGTATACCTACGTCCTACATATATTATGATAATATGGTAGGTATATATACATTTTATTTCTAACTTTTGGATTACTGAATTACTCTATATTCCTAAATTCAGTCGGTTAATCATCCGCTGGTTTTGATCATTCCTAATTACAGCAGTTTATTAATCTGCTGGAATAAACGTATTATTATATTACAGGAGGTATTAGAGATATTAGAGATAATACAGTTATTTTTCCAATGGATAGATGAACAAATTAGATAGATGCAATATTATTCATGCAATCGCCAATCACAGGTGATTTAAACCAATTAATAAAATACATTTGGATAAATTATTATCCAGATATATTATACAGATTATTATAATATACAGATGAGTTCAACCAAAAACAACAACAACACTGAGAAATATTACCTAATCTAATACACTATTTAAACTTATAAAAATATAGAAGTCAACAATAATAGTTGGTGATACCATCGCAATAGCAAAATTGTAGAAAATAGTGTTCCCAAATTCCTATTAATTCACTGGACCAGTCGCTTCGTCGGATACTTAAATTCGGAGCATTCGAGTTGGGGATTTATTACAGGTACCTAGTACACTAGTTGAGTCCCGGATAATTTTACGTTCTACAATAGTTGGGTCCTGGATTATTTTAAGTACTACACTAGTTTGGTCTCGGATTTTTTTTGTAGCGTACACTAGTATTTGGTCCTGGTTTTATTCGTTAGTTACTTATATTACATACGTCAACACAAAGATGGTATTTTTTATAATCATATTTATAAGTATTTTTAACATTTTCATTTTTATTGTATTGTCTCCTATTTTATAAAATTGTAATTATTTTTATTTTTATTATCTTTACAAAAAAAAAAAACATTTTTATCATATTTGTGGCCAAAGATAGATTATAGACAGTCCTAAGTTCTAAGCCTGTACAAATGGGAAGGGAATAAAGAGAATGTTAATGTAATGAAATATATGTATATATATATAGTACTTACTGCAAAATATTTGGGATCCAACTATATAGTATACTTACTACCAAAAGAATCCGGGACCCAACTAGTGTAATATCTAAAATAATCCAGGACCCAACTCGGATGTAGCCCATCATTTAAGAACATATACAGATATACCGTCAATAATCATAAAAATATATGGACAATGTATGTACCTACCTATATAATAATATACATTATACATATAACATAGGTCAAAATTGTAAGTATAAAAAGATAAATATGAAACATTTTTAAAAAAAGACTATTGTATAGAATAGTCGCGTATTATAAATTTGTACCTATAATATATATATATATATATATATATATTATATTACCTATTGCTATACGATTAATAATTTTCTTTTGTGTATTCATTCGTTCCAACATCCTTCGTATACTATAATAACATAGGACATAGGTATAATATACTAAGTAAAAGTGATATATATAACATCTGGATAAGTATAGTAAACTGTATAATTGCACCTTTTAATTTTACATTCTATACATATTTCGTTTTGTAGTATAATATCATATGGCCAAAATATCAGTCTACAATTAATGTTCTTATTGAAACTAAACATTTGTATTCCTTGTACTCTCATTTTTCGTATTATTACGAAAACCTATATCTTTTTTATAAAAATAATATTTTATGCACGATTTAGTTATAAAATATTAGTGAAAATTATTCCTATACTATATAGCTATATCTCAGTGACTATCTACCTCAATCTTGGGGGGAGGGTTTACCCATAATATTGTCTAAAAAAACGTAAGTAAATAAGTATAAAAAAAAAGTCACTAACTTTATCCAACTCATTTATTTTATAATATCAATTATAAGAAAATAATTTTATTTTTAGGGAAGCTATGAATAATTTTGGGGGCTAAGCCACCAAATCCCTCCCTAGTTGTGCTTATGATCTACCTACACACATGTCCTATAGGTATATATATTTTCTCATGTTCGATATTTTGATGTTTGATCTTTTTTAGAATACTGATAATTAATAAAATTATATAAAAAATTTATAGAATGATTACAAAATCGGTTTCTACATATTTAGGCACCTACATAGCAGGTACAATACATACTTATATAATTTTAAAAAGCTGTATATAATACATGTAGGTAAGTCATAATTGTAATCGAATTTTCGTTATGTACTCGTATTATTAAAACTAATAACTATATCTAATATAAAAATTTTTCATGTTCCCATAATGATTACAAAATTACATTTCAACAATAACAGTTATATTTTATTATCAATAATAATAATCTGTCAATTTTTTTTCAAGTACCCACATCATAATTTCAAATTTTGATGATATTCTATCATTTTTAATTAATGTCAGCCATACTTCGTAAATAATAATTTGTATAATTTTTTACCTGCAGATACCTACCTAGTTACTATTTTAGTTATTTTAATTTGTATAATATTTTAACATTTTAAATTCTGACCGAAATGAGGAATTTATTAGTTTAACATAATATGTTTTTTGTTTCATTATGTCTGTAATTTGCATAATACACTACATATTTCTTTGAGTAGAAGGTCAAAAAATCGAACAGGAATTTTCAAGTAAAGAGCTTTTTTGATAATAAATTAATTTTAATTAGTAGGTATTTCAAAGAGGTCATTTTTCGATTTTCCCTGCAGATTTTTTTTAAACATAAAGAAAAACTATACCTTTTATAACGGAAATAAATAAATGCCGAGAAAATAACAAAATAATAAATAAAGTTGTCATGATAACCTATTTTTTTTTAATATACTAAACTTCGCTCAAAATTGTCTTTCTAATGCAATGATTTATCTTTATTTTCAAATTTAAAAAAATAATTATACACTATCCCCTGTCGGCTGTCTGAATACCGAAGGGATGATAAATAAATGTCTACCAACTGTACCTGGACGATATTTTACTATTTTTTAAAATAAAATGTACTTAAGTATATTATTGTAGTCTTATCTAAATTCATATTTAGTACTGGTGTATGGAGGACCGTGGGAATTGTCTAGGTCATTACCTACTCATATGGGAAGAAAATATTATTATATAATACAATATATATATTCTTATATTTTATATTAAAATATAAAATTTCTGTTGGTAGAAAATTAAGAGTAAGCTTATGCCTTTATACTCGTATGTAAATAATATATACCAAAGAGTAATAGGTATTGTTTGACGTATTTTATAACTTGTAATTACTATATAATTACATATTGTATACCTGGTACCTACCCATACTTTCTATATGTTACCTATAATTTAATTAACCTGCCAAATCTTGAAAATACTAATATTGATTTTTTTGGTTTATATAGTGTACTCTTTTGGTGTATGATGCCTTTGCACTAAATATTGTTGTTCGCTGATAATTTCACTTATAAAAAATAGCATGATTTTATGGGAAAAAAATCATATAACTCGCATATTACTCATATAACACGTATAACCATTAAAGACGATAGTGGGTTAGACCACTTTTCCTCATATATAATGATTTATTTATTTATATAAAATATATTATTGTAAATTTATTATATAGGTATAATATTGTACTTATTTATATAATTATTAGGTAGGTATATTAAGAGGATGTCATACCTACAAATTTTTAATGAAAAACTTGCAATAGCATTTTTCATTTTTATTAACTTACAAACATGTTAAAACACGAAACGAAGAACTAATTATATTTAATAATATTATCTAGCGACCTACGTAACCTTTTTTTGATACTTACGTTTATTTTTTTTAACAACTCATATGACATGTAAAAATGCACATATCAAAAATCGGCTACGTATAATAGTCGCTGGATAATTATGTTTTTTATAATTTATTTTTTATTTCATTTTTCTACAATATTTTCAAGTTGTTAAAAATAAAAAATTCGTAAACATGTTTTTAACAAATATCACACTTATACAACAATAAAAAATGGTATTGACACAAGACTATTTTAAAATTATTTTTAAAATATATTTAAATATTTTCTAATTGTTTAATTTAAATTTTTCTTCTAATTTCATAAAAATGCCTATACAAAACCCTTTAAAAATGTATTCGGATATATTTTAAGATTCGAAAAATATTTCAAATATTTATATTTCGTACATAATGTCACTACTGTTCTTTCCCATAGTAAAACTCTCTACTTTGCTGATGATTTTAAGCTTTATTATAAGATTAGCAATATTGAAGATTACATCTGTCTTCAATCATATCTCGACAGTTTTGTCGCTTGGGGTGAGTGTGTTGGCTTAAGCTTAAATGTTTCTAAATGCAAATCAATGAATTTTTCAAGGGGCCGAACACCCTTAATCTTATTCTATTAATGGTACGTCTCGTTCTTGTCTCTATTGTTTACAAATTACAATATATCCGTGATCTTGGATTTTTATTTGTTCCCTCACTTAATCCCAAAGCTCACCTTAAATACGTTAGGTAGGTACTTGTAAGGTACTCAAGTTGCTTGGCTTCATTAAACGAATAGCTGATGAATTTAAACTTGCCACCTCGTTAAAGTTTATTTATTGTGCTTTAGTTAAGCCAATTTTAGAATATGGATCGGAATAGTCTGGACTCTGGAACCCGTATACTGCTGGTGATTGCCATCAACTCGAACGAGTCCAATGTAAGTTCCTTGCATTTGCTGCTTTCAAGTTAAACATACCACATCCTCCTAATGATTACGATCCGGTACTTGATGCACTGAACCTCCAAACTCTTTCGGATCGTCGCTTATTTAATGATTTATCCTTCCTCAGTAAACTACTCGATGGTAAAATTGACTCCTCTTCTCTTTTACAACATAGTAAATTCCGAGTAGGTACCTATGCGTCGCACTTGTAATTTTACTCCCTTTCTAATTCCCCTTTGCCCCAATAACTATATCTTTCGAACGAGCCGTTAACCAGATGTATGAGTATTGCCAACAAGTTCCCCCATTTCTCTTATTAATTTTAATAATTCTATTGTAATATTGTCTAATACCTATATATTATATCAAATTATCTTATATGTATTGATGTAAATTGTATAATGTTATTATTTTATATTCTTATGTATCTTATGTTTGCATGTATTTATTCATATATATATATATATATATATAAATATGAATGCATTTTTATAGTTACACCTATGTAATTTTGGACGCAAGCCTGTTATTCAATATAAACACTTGATTTTTCTTTAAATTCTTTCGTTTATATTTACATTTTATTTCTGCACTATACTTAATTAAATTATTATGCAATTTATATTCAAATAGATAAACCGATATACCTACATTTATAGTCTATTCAAATTTATTCTCGTTGTACAATTTACCTATAATTGATTTAATTTATTATCTGGAATATCAAGTTATATAATTGAAAGTTGCATTTAAATTTAAATTTGACCTACAATAGATAAATAAATACATAGATAAATTAATAATGAGATGCTGTTCATTAATGTGTAGGTAGTGTAAACGTAAAGCAATCATGTCTATACATATATAGGTATATATACAGAGATATATACGATAATTAACAGCCGAGCATGTTAATTAAATCTATTATGTCCGAATGTTAATATATATATAAAATTAACCTTAATTAATTTTTCGGGTGTAATCCTCGGATCTACGTTTAAAGGTTCATTCAAATATAATGTGTTGAAAAATACCTATATGTGTTTATAAATATTGCGTTGGACATATCATAATATTATGACTGAAAAAAAATCGTATTACCTATTATAATTTATTATGTATCTATAATTCATACGATCGTTATTGTATACCTATCGACTGAATATTCTTGAATGTGCGTTTTATATATATTTCAACTAATAATTTATATATTTTTTGGCGTCTATATTATAAGAGATTGTGATTTTTCGTTAATTAAAAACATATTTATTGGGTACAATTAGTGGCGCATACTCATTTTCTGCAAAGGGTGTCAACAAAGTCAATACACTTTTATAACATACCCACCACCTATTAAATATACCCAAAACAAATTTTTGTGATCAATTTTGTTACTTAAATAACATTCACAATAGTTTATCTTTTAGTTTTCAAACAAAATATTGAAATAATATTAGTCTACCACCCAACATTATAGGGGTGTCGACTGACACCCCTGTACCCCTTTGTGTGCGTCACCGGCACCACAATTATTTAGATTGGGGTGTTTTTAGAAATAGGTGATGTAAGTACTTACCTATACATAATATGATAATAATATTGTCAATAATAATTAATAATATAGGTACACGGGAATAAAATAATGAAGAATATTAAAATATTGTTTTTTTACCACGTGTATTAACCACTTTTATACCACTTTATATAATATTAGGTACATACCTACATGATAATATATGACATAGGTATATTTGTTTTCATAAACTACATATTCCGTCACATCAAATACGATTTACGATGTAAATTGTAAGTACGCGTACAAACATTAACGATATGTATAATATATTACATAATAATAAAAAAAACTCGAAACTGCTCTTTTTACAACCTATACGAATTCCGTAAAGGCGCGTTAACACGGATGGTTATACTTATATAGTATAATATAATATACATACACATTATACAATGTCCGTGGAGACTTCGAGAGGAAAACAATATAGTAAAAAAAGAATCTATCCGAATGCCATTCAAAGAAGGGGTGATGTTATTATTATATACAAACCGATAATACTATATTATGGATGTTTTTATATCCTCATTCCTCCTCAAGGCTCGGGATTTGAGCATTATTATATAATATAATGCACAGACGGCCTTTTTAATTATCAGTTTTTTAGAACGATTGGAATATCCGATTTTTCCACGTATGTCTCACCAGCTTTGGAATTTTGGAAAAAATATCAGCCTATCAATTTGTACGCAATTCGTATGAATTTGTATGGCAATTTTTAAAATTTGTACGACAACCCATTACCCGCTATAACAAAAATAAGATAGAACCCCTCCCCCTCCCCTATATACGAATTTCGAATTAAAAATTTTTTTTTACACCATCGTTTTGTACTTTATTCGTATGAATTTCTATGATGACATTCAGAATTTGTACGACAACCCTTTAGCTGTTATAACAGAAATAAGATGAAAAGTCTCTCTAGTCCCCCACTTTGGAATTTGGATTTTGTTTTTACATCATCCTTTTTACTCTTTTTGTTTGTATTGTGTGATTACAATGTGAATTTGTACGACAAACTTTTAGCTGTTATGACTTAAATACGATGGAGGTTGTAGACGTGTCACTTGAAAATTCGAATTTTTTTTTACACCCTCGTTTAATATTCTATTTATATGATAACTCTTGAGTAACAAATAACAAATAATACAAATTATAATAATTTTAATACCTACTATTGTAAATATAAATAACACAATATACTATGGTAGTTGTCCTATTAAAATAAAAGCATTTTTTTCATTACGAATAGAATAAAAGTTTTTTTTTAATCTTATTGTTGTCAAGTTGGTTGTTATAGATATTATATAATGTTATTTATAAATTATATAAATATAAATAAATTATATAATGTTAAAGAAAAATTGCAATATTAGTTATAATCAGTTTTCTAAAAACTTGTTTCCATCCCTGATTATTTTATTATATTAAATAGAGATTTAAATGTTTTTAGATATTTATTCTACTTATACAGTAGTTAAAATTGGCTTTATTTAATTTTTTTAAAACTCGTGTTTAACGATTTCACAAACACATCATCTTAAAGAAGTTGTGCATAGGCAATTTTTACTACATTTTTTTAAAAATTTGTGTTAAATAATATTAATATATTAAAATATATTTTAAATGTAATTTACAAGACGTATACTGTTACCGTACTACGAAAAAGCTACTACAAAACGTATATAATAAAAGTATTTTCGGATAAATTATGGTAAAAATAATTATAAAATAGGAACCTACATTATTTTAGGGTTTGGTTGTTTAATATTGTGTTATTAGTTCTGCCCTGACTTTAATGTTCTAAAAATTTACTGAAAATGCATGCTGTTAAGCGCTTATAAAATTAAATAAAATGTATGAATTAAAAACTGACTTAAAATTTAGTATTTATTACAACGCCAATATATGCATCATCATGACGTCATCGTTCACGTCAGTAATATTATCACATTTGATGGTAAATGACGCCGTTTGATTTATTGATTTCATTACTTTATATATAACAGACGAACACTGAAAATTGAAACTATCTAACGAAATTAAATTTAAAAAATACTATACCTGTAGGTACTTACTATACTTTCATTTGTTTTGTGTACATAATAAATATTAAGTTTATCCGTCTACATTTACCATTAGGTACCAAATAAAATGGATATAATATTTAATAAATAACATAAAAATGTAAACTTTGATTAGGTATTTAAAATTAATTAAAATTTTCTTATTAAAAACAATTAAACAACAACATCGAACAACTCTAAAAATACATTCGAAAAAATTAAAAAGTGCAAAGTATAATGTATATATGAAAATAGTTGGGTACCTAAATCAAACAAATCATTTTTATTTTTGGAAAATATAAATCTAGCATCCCTACCCAATTTTTGTATCACCGATATTCGTAGATTATATCTAATTTTTATATTTTTTATTTCTGAAAAATTAGTATCAAAATAATTGGCGTGGGTTGTTTTTACTCCCATACACTTCAGGCAAGGATCTAAGAGAGGGACGAAAGGAGTGTGCGACCTCTCCAAATATTATACAGACATAATATTAAATGGATAACCTCAAGACCATGCAAGGGTATTCATCTTGTCATACTCATATCTATTTTCGTAAAATTTGATGTTAAGTGGAAGAACGATCCTGGGGAATAATCTTTATATATATTTTTTTATGCATAAAATGCAACGTCCCTGTCTGTCTGTCCGTTAGTGCATTTGTTTTTAAATGTATAGATAATAATATGGATTCTGACCAGATTTTAATATATGTATATTTTATTACTTTGTTATGCTATGTCGAATAAGCCACTTTATATAATTGTATAGCTGTATAAAGCGTAAACATATACCTACCAATATTGCAATATTGTTCTTTAACATATAACATCTATAACCAACTAGATAACACTAGGAATAAAAAAATTTTTATTCTATTCTTAATTAAAAAAAAATGTTTTTTTGGACAACTACCATAGTATATTATGTTATTTATATTTACAACAGTATTACAATAATTATTATAATTTGTGTTTTTTGTGATTTGTTGCTCAAGAGTTATCATATATAAATAAAGTATTAAACGAGGGTGTAAAAAGAAATTCGAATTTTCAAAGTGACATGTCTACAACGACTACAACCCTCATATTTTTTGAGTCATACTTAACAGCTAAAAGGTTGACGTACAAATTCAAAATGTAATCACACAATTCATGCAAAAAGTAAAAACTATGACTTCAAAACAAAATCGAAATTCCAAAGTGGGGGACTGGGGAGACCAGTGGCGTCACTTTTAGGGAGAGGGAGGAGCAACTCACAACATTTATCCCAGACTAAATTTTAACTCAATCTCAAGTCAGCAAATTCGATTAATTGTTAAATTGATAAATTAAATAATTGTCCCTTGTTTTTGTTATTGACGTTTTCAAAAATTGAAATATAGAAATTATCGACTAGTCAAGTCGGCAGGAACTCATAAATCGTCATTATAATATTATAATATAGGTACAAGCGGTTATTTTGTATACCTACGGGTCATAATGTCAAACCAATATTACTTATATATAGGTAGTCAGAAATCACGTGTATCGTATGAATATTGCAATAAACTGATAAACATTTAAACAATAACAAGATAAAATTGGAATCCACCACTCATGTAATCGACATAATATTGTGTATACTTTATTGTAAAGTAAACACAAATCTAAAATTGACAATCCATAATAATTGTATTTAATCTTGCGCACTGCGCAGTCGACTTTACAGTTAACACGATTTCAGTCGGCACCATATTATTTTATCTATGATCGGCACTCGACAGTATCTTTAATCTTTATATAAACTTTTGGTTTACTCCTAATTCCCAAAATAATTTTCCTTTATTTCTATTTATTTTATAATTTATAATAATATTGAATACCTACCAATCACAAATCTCTATATTATTAAACATTGTCAAGATATATATAAAAGAAAAATAATTAAATTGGAGTGTATAGATTGTAGTAGTGTTTTTAATAATGTCTATAACCTAAACACGAACGGCAAGTACACAATTGCAAGACACTGAAAGTAAATAATTTTAGAGCACTAAACAATCCTTTCGATACTGCAAAAAGGACAAAGATATTCAAACATCTTTAGTAAGTAAGTATAATACTCATGAGTAGCCATGGCCCCTATTTTGATTTTTTTAATATGCTGAATTCCAATTTATAATTATTATTACCGATACAAAACGCTAAGCCATTCGTTCGTTCGCATCCGAGACACAACTTAAGAGGACGTCGCACACCCTATTTTTAAGGGGTTCTGTATAGGTAAATTTTAGAAATTTTAAGAAAAATAATAATTTAACAATCAAAAAGTAATTTAAAGGTAATTTCTCTATAATCTTGTATAGTCCTGTATAAGTACTATTTTTTTATTGTGGTGTAATCACGATATTTGTATAAAAATACGTTTAAGCAAAACATATAAAATTTATTTTTAAAGCAATTTTTAAATTAAAACATTGATTATGTTTTAATCTGTAATAATAAAGAAAAATGCCTCGATCGATCCCTAGAAGACAGGCCGATACATTCAAATCTGTTTACAAATTGTAAATCCTACTTTCCAAAATTCTACAATTTTGTCACACTTATTGGTCTTTTAGGCGGAAATTTCGTGATTACATAACAATAAAAAGTGATACGGACTATTTTTAGATTAATTTTAAAATGTACTTAAAAATTTCTAAATTTTTATTTTTCATAATATATCTTAAAAATTGATACAGAACTCCTTAAAAATGGCGTATACTTAAAATAACCAGGCGTAATAGTCTGTTCCTAAGGACTTAGTTTTAACTTGGTACTATACCTTGTCATAGATAAAGGTTCTTCAAATATTATTTAGACGTTTGAGAGACCAGATCTTTTGTTAAGACGCAGGTCCTGATCTAGGTTATGTAAAAGGTATAATAGTCGTGTGTTTTAAGGATAATAACGGCAACAGTTATTATCCTGTGTTACGTATTTCAAACATTTGAGTATGTTTTTATATATTGTTACAAAATTTGACGTATACGACAATAATCTAGAAAATAGGCTTATAAATTCATATAAATAATAAGATCAGTGATCGGACAACAGGAAATACTTAAAGTTAATCTTCTGCTTATTTGTCAAAAACACAAAAATACGGAGTGCTCCAAAAGCCTTAAAATCAATGCAAAATCACCGAAATTACCAAAAATGTATAAAAAAAAATTCATGATTTAATAGTTCATATACCGATATGTTTTTGTTTTACTTTTTTTGGTAGACAGAGTCAAGTAAGAGTTTTTGACTAGATTTTTTTCGTTTATTAGTTTTCTGACACTGTACCCGCATTTTTTGTCTCTTTCGCTATAATAGGTATAACAAAATCACACTACCCAGAATTGAAATTTTGTCGTTTAGATTAAATTTAGAGTATAAGTATCTATTATAATATTTAAAAAGAGGAATATTTTTGAGTGAACCTTATGGGCATTTTGTAAAATAAAATCTGACAAAAAGTTAAAGCTATTTAAAAATGTCGTAACTTTTTTTCAGAGAATATTTTACAAAAAGCCCATGAGGTTCACTCGAAATTATTCTTCTCGTTAAATTCGATAATAGGTGTTTAAGCTCTAAATTTAACCAAAAGGCCATAATTTCAATTCTGCGTTGTATAATTTTGCCAATTATAGACAGAGACGGAAAATGCAGGTCTTAAGTGTCCTTTTAAGTGTAAATAAAAATTGCCAAAATAATTCAACATTTTTATAAATCGGAATACAATATTATTCCGAATTTCGCTTAGAATTATCTTATACTTTCAAATTTAAAATATGTAATAATAAAGATCAATGAGACGATGAACCAAATTATTTGTATTATAACTTGAATAATATTACAATTATTGAAGATCTATATAATAGGTAAATGAAAGAGTATAATTTGGGGATGGATTTTACTTTTTTCTCATAAAAAAAAGGGCTCCTAAACATAACTAGCTCCTCCCATTTACAAATTCTGGATGCTCTACTGCAGATAACACTTTATAGCAGTTATTCGAGATTTTACTTTCCATATAATATTTAAATGTTGGGTAAATGCCTTTTTAAAAATTATTTAGAATAAATACGTAGATACTTACTGAAATATTTGTGAAAAGTATCTAATATCCAGAATGTATATTCGAATATTTTATTATGACTGACAACAGTAATTATAATATATTAAATATTATCTATATATCTACCTGTATAGACATTAGACATAGGTACCTAACTACATAGTTTATTGTAGGTACAGATAGCCGCAAGGCTTGGAACCTTTATGCTTTTAGCGGTTTCTGTTTCAGTTTTTGGAAAGTGAACTTTTTTGATTCCAGTTATTGAGATTTCAGAAAAAAGGTCCTGCTTTCGGTTTTAGCAAATAATGGTGTTTTACTGGTATCTAGCTAGTACCTACCTTACAACATTTTTTAGTACTTCAAAAATTATATTTCTTCATGAACCAATTTATTCGTGTCATACTTGTTTACATTTTCGCAGGTAGTCATTTTCGTCATTCATAGATTTGTATCCCACTAATAAGAACATAGATGAGTCTTTAAGTTAGATTTTTATTTTTTACGATTGATTTTTTGTGACGTTTTTCATGTTTTCTATATGTACATCAGGCCCGGCGAGTTACCGAGTTCAACTCGATGCACCGTACGATATTTGGGCCGATTTTTTTTATAGGGTTGAAAACTGTTTTTGGGTCACTAGAAATCCTATAACTCAGTGGACCTATAGCTTTCCTAATTCCTATCCTATGTGTTACATTGTTATAATATATGTGTTGAGACTTGAGATGTACAATTATTTCAAACAAGTTGGCAGGAAACGCTGACAGTCAAAATATCGATATATGTATATTAATATATAATATATAATAACCTATACACAAAATACCCAAAAAAATAATACCCAAAATGTCGCCATGAATTGTTGAAAATATAAAAAAATTAATAACGTACCTATAGTTTAAATAAGAGTTAGTTAGCAGTTAATGTATGTATATATAAGTAGGTACATCTATATAGATAACGTACAGATACAATTGCATCAGTAAAATAAAATCGATGTATTAATAATATATAATATTAAATATATTTTATTAAGGTAATCAATTTTTTTTTTTATGTAAACTAATAAAAACCGCAAAAATCTCTATTATTAAATATCGGTTCCGTTTTTGATTATAGGTTTTTAAAAAATGAAAATAGGGTTTCGGTTCCAAGATTTTCAAAAGGTTCCGGTTCTAATACCGGTATTTTTAATATCGGTTCCAAATCCTGCATAGTATACCTAGGTCTTTACTTTTTGAACGAATACTATACCTATAGGTACATAACAAGTATTCCGAATAGTTTAGAAATACATTAATTAATTTATAACAGTGATCGTAAATATGTGTTTTACAACCAGATAAAAAAATATAAAATGGAATTTGATAACATTAAAAATAACTCATCAACTTAGATGATATATGATAACTATGATGAATAGGTAATTCAACGACCGTGGTCGGCCCTCGTGTTAAATAGGTACCTAGGAGGTATTCATATTTATGAGATTTAGATTATACAAGAAATTAATGTTAATTGTATAATTTGTGAACCGTGATATAGATATAGGTACCTATATTACAATATCTATGTATCCAATATGTTTATTCCACCGCGTCTGTATGCCTAACAACATTCAAATAAAATCAATATATTTTAAACCCAATTTAAAAACTGATAAAACCATTAAAATGTATAGATACTAGGAATAAAATAGATACGTGTATAAAAAGTATACTATTTATTGTAATTTATACAATATAAGATATATATTTGTAAAATATTATTTAAAAAGTATTCGAGGAATATAATATGACACTGCCAGAGAGAGAGAGAGAGAGAGAGAGAGAGAGAGAGAGAGACCGGATACGGATTAGTAGATATCTATATAGTATATTGTATATATAGATAACATGCGTTGTGCAGGCGTGCAGCATATTATGATAGACGCGATGATTTCCCGAGTGACGACCATCATAATATTATTTTAAACCTACGACCTCGTGTGTTTACTGCTGCAGCTGAGGCGATGCACCATCGCGCATCGGTGTATGTTTTAGCGCATATTTTCGTCCTGCCCACAATGCCCGGCGCGGGGGTTTCGAAAACGAGCGGGTCATGGTCTATTATAATAGGTAGGTACGTCGTACAGTACAAAAATATCTCTCGTCGGGTTATATTTATCTTCTGTTGGCGGTAAAAATACACGTCGCACGTCCTGCCAGTTTCCTTTACCAGTCCTCCTCCTCCTCCTCCTCCGCCTCCTCCCATTAAGGTCTCGTCAGGCCCGTCGGCGTCCTATTCCATCCGATGCACCGCAGCGCGCAGGAGAATATAAATTATAACGCGCGTTGTGCACGTCGAAAGAGGGGTGCAGGAGACGGCGGCTGCACGGCGGGTAAAGGTCCCGAGTCCTTCTCACTGCGTGACCAAAAATGGGAGGGAAAAAGTGCGTATACTGCAAACGGTCGTAGCGCCGGTTTTATACATGTGAACATGCGGACGCATATGCCCATTGCCCATTGCCTCCGCACCGGATCGTCTGACAGGACGCCGATCGGCATCGTACCGACATCGTGCGTACCGCGTGCCCGGCAATGGCACCAAATGCCGGGCACGTGATTTCCAGCAATCGATTGACCCCAGTGTGACGGCACCGTCGCACCACTGCTTACATTAATACGTGTCCCACGAAAATTCCAGTAACGCCTAGGGGTATATATTTTATACATACCTATATCGAAGTACCAATAACATTGTCGATATTTATATAGTTCGTATATAATATTTTATATTATAGCGATTTTAGTTTTTACCCTCCGCCAAAGAATTATAGATACATTTTTTAAAGGACCCGTATTTCTTCTCATTAAGTTTCAATAAATTTTGAATATTATAAATAATATACCGTTATTTTTCGAGCAACTACCGACAGAAATGTTCAATTTAATGGTTAATTATTATGTATTTAATTAAAAATAATATGACATCAACAACGGATAGCAGGACAAAATTTGTATTTGTCCATTATCCATTTACATCGGCAAAATGTATGTAAGGAAAAAAATTATAATTATAATGCGGGCTGTTTACGTTTCATAAACTATAAGTGGGTCATTTAAAAATCAAAATTTATACTTTTAACATTAAGTATTATAATTCATTTTAACATTTATTAATAATTAATTTAAATCATTGCAAATCATTTTAACAACTTGAGAATATCGTAGAAAGATGAAATAAAAAATAAATTATAAAAACAAAATTATCTAGCGACCTACGTAGCCAATTTTTGATATGTGCATTTTTACACGTCTTTTGAGGTTGTTTTTAAAATGTATCGAAAAAGACTACGTAACCACGTAGGTCGCTAGATAATATTATTAGATATAATTTGTTCTTCGTTTCGTGTTTTTAACACGTTTGTAAGTTAATAAAAATGAAAAATGCTATTGCAAGTTTTTTTTGAAAATTTGTAGGCACGACGGCCTCTTAAATATATATATATATATATATATATATATATTATGTGGTACCTCTATGTTTATTTTAATTTGAAAAGCATAAACGTGTCGCTAATTTATTATTATATTACGAGTATATTATATATTATATATATTTTGAACATTTTTATCTGATCTTTTTTTTATAGTGGGAAATTGGTAGCTGACTTTTTATATATAAAATTGGGATTTAGGGCATAAAAATGATTGAGAATCCTTACTATAATATTTTTTTAAAAATTGGACACTTGTGAATGAATCAAAATTAGCAAATTCCCATAATCGTTTACGAGAAAATCCATCAAAAAAAAAAAAAAAAAAAAACGGTTAAAATAATCATAAATATATATTTACCTACCTACAATCGGAACTCGAGAAAATAAACAACATAGAGTTTCGTTCATAATCGCTTTTAAATACAATGATATAATTTAAAATTGCATAATTTTAAACGATAATACAGGAATAATTGCAATAATTACAATGGTTTGCCTTATGTCGAGGTAAGCAAAACGAAGTCTCTGAATAGAGTGCTGTATGTATATCTTGTCCGTTATTTTCATGCGTGTTGTTCTTGCGTGCTACGATGTAACACAATAAATAATAATATGTAGAGGTACCTATAATAATTAATTCCCATAAAATCTAAAGGTTAACATACTAACAATATAGCAGCTGCTCCATAACTCGTTCAAATTATACTCAATTTCAATTTGATTTTAAAATTCTAGTATGAAAACTGTAGTTTTACGAAATAGTTATGGAAAAATTTGTTTTTCACTTTACGGATATAAATGGAGGAACTATATTATGGATCAAGTTGAAATCCAAAAACTTTATTATTATTATGACTTGGTATAATATTCGAAAATATATTACATCATGTAATCGAGGTTTTAACTTTTGAATACAATTTATTTTATAATTTGTCTACGTGGATTTTTCTAAATCCCTATGAGTTGGACAAATATAGTAAAAACGAATAGGTATTATGACAATGAAAACAATTTAAATAAGAATATTTAAAATTCTGTGTACCGACCCCAAGTAGCCAAGTACTCAAATAACTGGGAGAGAAGGCGAAGTAGGTATATTTATATATAAATATTAAAAAAATTTTATAATGAAAGTATCAAGTATATATATACGAACTCAATTTCTGAATCATCGTAAATACGAATAATTTAAAATATCCATTAATCTGAAACGGTTTTTTTTACTATTTTCCTAGCTCGATAGTTTATTGATCATTATAGTAAAATTATATAATTTAGTTAAATCCAAATAGTAAAATAATTCTGTTAAAACATTATTTTTTTACTGTTTGCCCGTAGGAATTTGACAAAAGTACAAAATTATATTGTACCTACCCAGTAGGCAATAATATTATCGTGAGATAAATATTTCTTTTTCGAACGATTGTCGGTTAAAAATGGAGGAATATTTGGAAAATCATCGGATCGAAATTCAAAACTATTTGTTTGACGCTCGAAAATAATAATTTGACTTGCGCAACGCGTGTTTATATAACTTGGTATATAATATATAAATACATTTACGTTTTACTACAATACTATGTAGTATATCACTACTACATACTACTATTATTATTATATAGCTAATATTAAAATATATACTATATTAGACTGTGACCGGCCCCTGCCGGATGGGAGTGATTTACTGTTTGGGGCGCATGCGCAATGCCGGTTCAATCTTCGGTTGGGGGATCCGCGGAGGAACTCGCTCTCACTCGCTCCGCTCGCTCCCTCTCTCTCCCGCCGGGAAAAATGTGCCCCGTCCGCCGCCGCGGCGCACGCACAATTTACGCGTCGTAACACCACCCCGAGTGGAGCGCGGCGGCTATACGGTATAATATTATTATTATTATTATTATTGTATACACGCGACGGCGCGCGCGCACACGCACATGCACCCGCACACGCACACGTTCACGCACGACGCGGTCGCGTTTTTCTCCTGGAGACCGCCGAGAAACCCGCCGAACCACTACGACTACGAAAAACGTGTGCGGCACAAGGGCGCCCCGGTGTTATAGGAAAAAAACCGCACACGCACACTGCACGCGCGCCAGCCGTTCGTCGCTCGCACAACGACATTGTATACGACACAGTGCGCATCGCTCCGCGATAAACCAATAACGACATTTTTCTATTTTTATATTATAAACTTTTACACTTATACACTTTAACCCATTTTTGTTTTTCTCGTAATTCTACAACATTATTTTCAACATCACATTCTGGAGGATTTCCACCGCACATCAAGCGGAACGTCTCGTGCCGCACAACCACCGGCTGCACCAACCCCCACCCCTCGCACGACTCGACGCGAATAAATTTTATTTACGCGCGTCTCTCAATACATGTGCGCATCGTCCACAATATCATACATGTTTATTGTGTTGACGGTTATTACCGTAACCCGCCGTCACCGGAGAAAATAGTCCTTTTCCACCCCCGGCAGTCAACATAACATCATTAATATATACACGTTGATATTTATTACATTCCGGTAATTATTATTTTTATTCCGTACTTTGTTTTTATTAGTCATTTTTTACTGTTAACCGTTTGTCATCGAAATCCATTTTGATTTTCGATTATTTTTTTTTGTTTTTCAAGTGGGCCAACACTAATAGTACATTATAGTATTATATACTCATATTAGTTGCTGCTTGCGCCCTTCGACATTGTACCCGTGTCATCACCATTTTATTCGTGGTCATCATGAGTGAAAACATCACTGCGGAAAATCCGCTCTCCACATCGTCATCCAATGGAGGTGAGTCATACGTAAAATCCATTTATAATATATTTTTATTATTCGTAGGCACATCGGTGTATATTACCTGTACAATATTTATCAACTATTAACAACTATTGTATCCAAAATGAGTTTTAAATTTCGAAAAAAAAATAATCAATTTACCCAAGTATTACACGAATATACTCACGCGTCGACGGATAATATATATCTGATTTAAAATGGTTATATTGGCTGCGGCGTTAATATCTACATGCGTGTGTGCGGCATGGATGCGCATTATTGGCTGCGTCACTCGCGACGACGCTATTGATGCGTTTTAAAAAGCGACGTAGTAAGCTATTTTTAGGGCATTTATAATGCGGTCTAAAGTTCTCTCGGGTGTTATATCCGATGATTGCATTTTTATCTTATCACTCACATGTGTAGCAAATGTGTCAGTACAACAAACTATACAACAAAAATCCGAAAACCCCGTCCTATCACGATGAACACGTTTTTGTTGTGGTTCTAAACTTCTATGCGTGTTCTTGGATTGTTCCATCACGTATTTGTCGAAAGACGGCGTAGGGATAACCTACGCTTTATCTGGTATTCTAAATTACAGTCTCTATACACCACAGGTAAAGTAACGCAAGTCATTTTTTTTTTTTTCAAAAATAAATTAAGTCCATATTTGTAATGTTTGATATAAAATATAAGTTGTGGTAAAATATTGTAACTCCAAAATTGTTATACGCAAAATTAAAAAGGTATCTATAAATTATATGTATTATTTAAGTTACAAGCTATATACAAGGAATAGTCTATGCCCTATGAACCTATATCTAATAGCCTCTAAATAGTCAATAATATCTTCTAAATGGACTTGCGTTATTTTACCTGTAGTGTTTAGAGTTTAGGACCAATATTGGAACAGTAGGAAATGTTAACTTAAAAAATGTAAAATTATTACGAAATTGTATGTAAAAAAATCATGAAATAATATCTGTGTTATGTCTATAATTTATAATAACTGAATAATTTATAATCATTACACATTACTATGATATGTAGAGTACCCAAATTGCCTCATATTATAATTCATTTTTTTATTTTTCCATTACTGAATACTAATGCTTTTTTGGTAAGGGTATTATGAAAATTAATAAAATGTAGAGAAAATACAAATTATATGAAATTGAAAATTTGGTAATTTTTGAGACTAAAAGTCCTATTCCAAATTTCATCTAATAATATAATGAAATATCAAAATAATACACATTTTTTAATATTGAAAATTACTTTTACCCCCCCCCCCCCACAGTTATCATACGTACACAACCAAATTACAACTGTATTTTGCAAGTAAAGAAAAATCCTTAGTATAAGGATCACGTGAAAGGCTGATAGGTATTAATTTTATTATTGTAAGTGTTTAGGTAACTATTTTACGTTCTATTAAAATTTATAAAAATAAATAAATTATAATAATGAAATAGTGCGTATTGGTAAATATTATTAATAATATTTGGTAAGAGTTATTACGTAAACATTCATGTAGATACCTACCATTATAGTACATATCTAAATAGTAAATTAGCATTAGGATAATACTGATATGTAATAAAAATGGTGTGAATAATAGGTTTTACTACGCACTACATTTATGTGTACCTATATATAGTACGAAATTAGAATAGACGCAGTATAATATATTTACTACGTACCTATATGTTATTTAAAACTCTTGATTTATATTTTTCACTTCAAATTATTGTTTATTGATAAGAAAAATACATACTAAATTTTTTACTAAATTAACAAATAATAAGAAATATTATTTAATAAATGGTAAAATTTAGACGAGGTCGGTATTTTTATATTGTGTATTATATATATATATATATATATATATATTATAGGTACAGTGTACACGTTCATTCGCATAAACATCATAAAATACAAAGTAAGACACAATATTATACTATATTTTATATACAATTATTGCATAAAATATCTATTTTTATTGTTAATATATGGTTTTGAATGTGTCGTGTTAAAATCGAGTTATTAAAATTATTAAAATATTTTAACGGGTTAATGTAAAGCACTGTACATATTATATAATCGTATATCTCTTTTTTATTAGAATATATTGCAATTTGTAAGTAGAAAATGTATTTTTAGACGTTTATTATTAAAATAAACATCTAAATAAAATAAAATATAGGTACTTATATCTACCTGAGCCATCTAATATAGCCTAATAGACCTAGGGTAATAATGTTATATACAGGTGTTTCCCGACACTCCCCATATTTTAACTCATTACAGATGTGTTGTATAATATACGTGCAAAAGGTACCTTTTATTTGTTTTAAGAATCTCGAGGTTGACGTAAGTACATTTTTTTACCAACAAAAATCGATATACTATTATAATATATAGTTGCAATTTATTTTACATTATATATTTTAAATTAATACTTAGTATTCAAATGTATACTAAAATACTAGATTTGGTCTGAAAGGTACGTGTCCATTGACCCAAACGCTGTCACATCCGTACGACTGTATAATACTTTCCTCTAATATTCATATGCAATTGTTTCGACCATAGTACCTAACTATAATGGCTTATAAAAAAAAAATATATATATATAATATATTCTTGTATAGTTTAAAATAGAAATATAATAAATATTAAAATAAATACAATGGGAATCGTCTCGAAAGTGATAGATAAACTAAACGTAGTACTACATGGAAAATAAAAATATAATTTTTAATTAGCCCATGGAATTATAGAATAAATGCCAATTAATCGTAGTAAAAATTATAAGATTATTGGAGGGTTTTCGAGGTATACTTGAATATTGATGATTATATAATATTGGCTGATGGCTAATTTGTACAAATTAAACGAGGCGTATATTTCTAATTTTAATCCTTCTATATAAACATAATAAACAAAAACTGTATCATATATTATTCCTTATATTATTTTCTTGTGTAGAGATCGTGGTGACACACAAAAACATGCAAAGTCGTTTTTACTTCAGATGTTATTCAATATTATTTTAGAATGCAGTTTGCTGCTATTGGATGATATTATTTAAGTACCACGTGTGTATACCATTGCATCAATGAATTGAGTTAATCGTATTCAGGGCCATCTTTAACAAAATATAGTTTATTGTTTAACATCCATTCTGTATCTATAACATAATTTCTATTAAAGGGAATTTTTTTTTAAATTATTACTTTTGTCTTAATCAAATACCTATCGTATATACCTACTTAAAAATATAATAATTTCCTACATTATCGCATTTATTTAAATTGGTGTTCGAAATTGAATCCATGGATTCTCCCCCCCCTCCTGACATCATATACGAATCATCATGAATTTAAATTATTATAAATATCTTAATATATGATTTCTAATACATATACCTAGTGATAGTATATCGAACATTTAACGAATTTTATATACCCGTTAATTATAATATGTAGGTATGTGGTCCAAGAATATTTCGTATGGGGGGGGGGGCTAGAATCACATATTACCTATGTAGATAATAATATATATATACACGAGTATACCTATTATATAATATATATTATAAAAAATATATAAAAAGAAAATATGGCTATAGTATTCGTAAAATATTTATAAAGGTAACAACTAGTTTCCACTGTAAGTTATCATCTGGTTACAACCTAATACTATTCAGAGAACACACATGCATTATTTTATTGTAAAAAACTGTTTTGCGAGAAAAAATTGTTTTTGAGCTGTAATTGTAATTAAGAAACTAAATTTAGGCACAATATTGTTGATAAAATAATCTGTAATCTACCGCCATCTTTAATAAAAAAAACATAAAATCTTAAAAAAATTTACTAATTTTGTAAAAACCATTTTCCAAGAGATTTTTGCAGATGGCATAATATCAGTTATACTTGTGATATCAAAAAAGAAATTAAAGTAGAACACAGGTAATTTTGTTTAAAATATTGTGTCAAAATTTGGTTTGTTAAATACAACTACATTGAAAACAATATTTTCTCGCATAACAGTGTTTTTAAAAAATATCATAATTATAAAATGTGGTATTAACAAAGATATATTTTTAAATTACCTACTTTTAAAATGTACTTCAATATTTTTAAATGTTGAGACTTTTATTTTTCTTAAAATTCCGTAAAATTTTCCTATACAGAACCTATTAAAAATCGCATGGTAGCGTCCTCTTGGGTAGGGTAAAGATGTAGGTTAACCTGCAGATGATTAATGGATGAAACTATTTTTACCTCTATAAACATTTTGCGAATATTCTAGGCATATTTTCTTTTTATATATTTTTTATAATATATATATTAATTTTGTATTATATATAGAAGATATTGTTATTTTTATAATATATATTTTATTTTAACAATTAGGATCCTCAAACTGCTACTGCAGTCTTCTAGGAGTATTTTGATTAAACATTGAATAACTGTAATCAATTTAGCATAAATAACTAAAAAAAAAAAAACACGGCCAATAGAGGGAGGGGTCTATAGCCCCTTTAGCCCTCCCTCTTGCTACGCCCTTGGGTATGTTATATTAGAATACATTAGATTGTTTTTAAACGTCGGTACTATAATATTATTATAATTGTTGTGGAAAAAATTTTATTCGAGTATATGTATATTATATTAAATTTAACATACACAAGTTGTGTTTTATTTTGGCTACATGAGTTGTGTTTTATCGACAATTTCAATGATTGGTTCATACATATTATATTATGTATTATATATCTTGACTTGGAATATTAATTTACATATACCTATCTACCTACTATGTAGGTATATAATTTTTAAGATCGGTCTTTTACATACAGGTATAATTAAATAAAAAAAACCAATGATATTTTTAACCATACCTATAACGGTAATGTAGTATATTGGTTAAAACATTAACATTAACAGGACACAATTCGTGTAGTAATAAAAGGTATGAGACACAACTCGTTAGCTACGATACTCGATAGGTATACGTTTAAATGAATTACGCATTATATAGGGTTGGTTTTTATTTTAGGCAGCTGGTGACAATCACATTATAGAATATGTTAACAATACACAAGAAAAACGGTAATACGTACGAGTCCTCGGGATTCTGTACCTATAGGTACGTAAGGGTACCTACGAATGCATATATTTACTAAGATATATCAAAGATATCACATCGCATATCTATATAATACCTACATACCATATAAATATATATGTATGCCGCAGCATTATATTATTATATATTATTTAGGTACATTATACGATATGTGTATAGGCGAAATATAGCTGCGTGTGCAGTTGCAGCTGGCGTTTATAAAAATGTTTTTCTCCTTCCCAAGGGTTTAGTCTGTTCGACTGTGTTAATATTAAGGGTAGAAAATCAAAACCGCGTGCTACTGCTGCTGCAGGTAGAACCTCTGTAAACGGGCCGGATAAATGCAGATGGTTTGTATTTTGTGTACCGTAAAAGTCTTTCGAGCTATGTTGCCAAAAACCAAATGTATACCCTCGTGGCCTATAGTGTGTTTTTAGTGAAAAAAAATATCGACCTTTTTGATTGTATTCGATTTTGAGAATGCTGCACAGTGTATTGTATTGTGGTATAAAATACGTAGTACGTAGTCTATACTTTTTTTATTTTATAATATAGTAGGTATACCATCTACCTATACCTATGTTATTTTAAACATTTTTATATTTCACGAAAACACGTTTTGAACGCATCTACCGACGAATTCTGCCTTCGATGTTAAACACAATATATTTTATTTTAATATAGAATAATTGATTAGTCAACGAACATTATTAAATTTAATTAAACGTTTGTGTAGGTAGTACTAGGTACCTAATATTTTATTGGATTAAATTAAGTACTTATATTATTTATTGGTACCTATATAATATATAGTAATTTCTATATCAATAAAGGAATAATAAATATAGGTAATTTATTTATAAAGGAAAATTATCAAGTCCAAGTGCTTATAAACTGCTACTAATTATAGATATAGATATTATATAGTATATACATTATACTTGTATTATGACAGTTTTCCGAGATAGTTCTATACATAATATTATTTATAAATGTCGTGTAGAAGTACAAGTACCT
Organism: Pemphigus obesinymphae; assembly: GCA_025469235.1. NCBI lineage: Eukaryota > Metazoa > Arthropoda > Insecta > Hemiptera > Aphididae > Pemphigus > Pemphigus obesinymphae. Next base: position 25,940 of record JAIPRL010004316.1, read on the forward strand.
ATTTTATTCCATTTTGAGTGATTATTTATAAAATAATAATATATAGATTATAGTTTTTATATAATTTATATACTCAGAACTTATATTGGAATATTATTTTGTTTCATCAGGGTGATACTCGTCTAGTTAAGGGGTTTTATATAGGCAACTTTAAGGACATTATAAAAAAAAAAAATCCAACAACCCAAAAATGTGTAAACTGTAAATAAATTTTAAAAGTAGTTTATGATTAAATATTCCCATGTCAGTATCCCATTGTTCCCATAGCGAATTTTGTTCAAAAAATATGTGTACGCATTAATGAACAATAATGAAAAAAGCATTTTAAAATGAAGACTTTCGAGTTATAATCATAAACTGTGTAAATACCTAAATAACAATATTTCAGAGACAACTGTATCGAGGTTTTATACAATTATCTATATTCGGATTACTATCTAAATCACCACTAGTTGCTAACTCGCCCAATGTACCTAATCATGTTCATTAGCCAACTAGCAGATTGTAAACTATTTACGAGTAAAGTTGAAAACCAGAGTGCTTTACTCGCTACTAGCTTGCTTTATGGAATTGTTAGCTGGTAAACTAACCGTGTGTCATAGTTGCTAGTGAACTAGCTGCGAATAGCTGTTTCAGTGTCTACAAAATGTCAACGGAACTATTACGTGCGGAAGTCGTTATAGTTGGCTACTGAGCGAGTGGAAAGTTTTTGTCTGTGTCCTGTCATCACTATCGCACTAGCTGACTTAGCCCACTCTAAACTCGCCAACTACAGCAGCTTGTCTTGTAAACTCGTTCAATGTAATCGAGGCTTTAGATACGAAAAGCTTTTATTTTTCATTTTTAAATCACTATTACTTTTTTGAGTTTTTGATAGTTTATATTTCTAAAAAGCATCCATAAAGTTGTCTCCTATAAAATACTGTTCTCCAGTAATTTTACAGTAGATGTTTTAACTCTAAAATGATTTTTCAATATTTTTTCATTTATTTTAGGTACGTGAATATATTTTTACCACTGGAAAATATAAATAGGTATTTACTTTAAAATGTCGTATTTAAAATTCCTCTAAGCATAATATAGGCGCCAAGTACAAGGGCTAAATGAAGGTAAGCTCCCGGAGGTGTAGCCCTGAATAATTGTAAATTGTACAGATTATTGTTAAATGTGCATCATCCTGGAAAAACGTTGAAATTCAGCTTAAATAAAAAAATAATAATAATTATTAGTGTGACAAAATAATTATTTTATATAGGTAGTAGGTACTTATGTGAGATTTGTAAAATATTATTTTAATAAACTTTTAAGTTTTAATCAATGAATAAATTTACTTTAATTTGAATATTCAATATTCCTAAGCTAGTTTTATAATGAATGATAAAAATTTCTTTAAGAACTACTAGTACTAGCTAAATATCTAATAATAATATAGTTCATAAACTTTTGGTTACTAAATTTGTTAAAACATTGTGTGATACATCTATATTAAGCCCTCACTAGGTATACAAATATTTTTTAAATACGTCTAAAACAAAACAAAAAAAGTTTATCACGTTTAAAAAACATTTGTAAACGTATTTTTTTAACCCTATTTAATACATATCTATTCTGAAAAATTCAAAATTTTAGAACTATTACTCGTATTTTCGGAACTATGAAAAAATAACCATACTTTAACATGTTTTTCGCCACTGTCGATCATTTTTTTTTTGCTCGTTTGTCGAAAAATTACCTCTTCAAAGTACAATATACCTACTGATAAAGTGTTCAACTATAAAATGAGAGGTATGAAACGATTGAATAGGTCTTCTGATCGAAAAATTGTTTATAGAAAATATTAAATAATAAACAGAATAAAGACCAAAAGATCCTTGTTCCGTTCAAAAACTAAAATTTAATTTTATTTGTTTTTAGGGCACTATTGGTACTTTTTAAGTCTTTCGATTAAGAAAGTCTTTCTTCTTTAAGACATTCTATGGAATTATGATATTATTTAAAAATTCTGGTGTATAAAAATTAAAGATGCTATAAAATGGATTATTTGTTATAAATAATATGTATGTACAAAAATTGATATATTGACTTATATATTTTTTAGCGAAACAAAAGTAGGTATTCCAAAATTGGGTAAAATATATTTTCTCTCGATTTATAGTAAAATCTCGTCAATTAATTTTTATGTGTATAATATGCGATATTGGCATTATTTAAAATTACGAAATATCAAAATATATATTTATTATCTATTGAAAATTGTACCACCGTCAGTGTATGTAAATTAAAATAAAAATATATTTGTTTTGTATTGTTTGACAAGAAATACATTGTAAACGAGAAGTAGGTATACCTATGTTTGTATCTACTTTATTGCTTCTATAGTATTTAGGTAGGTGTATCAACAGTATATAATATCTATAAATATATATAGTGCGTGCTATATCATTTCAATAATATTATACTATGTAATATATTACGAATATACGCACGCGTGTACGCACTTATGTTGTTATTGTTTTTAAACTTTCCAAATAGAAATTCATTAATGAAACCGAATTCCACCGAGGTCATGACCTTGAAACTAAAAGTTATAAAAAAGAATATGTCTATGGTATCGATGTTCTATTTTTTTTTTTCATTTCAACTCTACAGATAGGAACTTCTACTTCTATACGTATATTACAGATACGTTGATACGTATAATTCTATATAATACTATTATAATGTATATATAGATATATTATATTGCAGTACATTATTATGTCACTGCATAAGTACGTATTTATATCGGACGCAGTGATGTAATATTTGCATAAGTAAATTTGGAAACCTATCCATTTCAATAGGAGGAGAGACGTAAGCATTATATCCGAATATTGTGGGGGTACCCCTCTTCTACAGTATACGTCTTCCCGTTTTCCACATTATTCCAGAAACCGGATCTCTTCATCGCACATTCGACGACTATATGACTCTCGTGACTCGTAATTATTCATTTTGGACCATATATAAATATATAACAATATAATATACGAGTATATACATACATAATATGTTATATATTATACGTACTATGTACTATATAGTGTATATACAGCTGTCTGTTACACTGTTGCTTGTATATAACGAGATTTCATTGACTAACTGTTTGGACATACCATTATATAGACGTAGTGGTGTATAATATTATTATAATATATTTTTAACGCATGGTATAAAAATGACAAGACAATGAAATATCGTATGTCAATAATGAACATTTTTTACTTAAAGAGGATTGGAAGCGGTCATTAATTAAAGGATTGTGTATAGACAATTATTTGATTTATTCGCGTTACGCAGTGTGTTTGTGTGAGTAGTATTTGGTCTTTAGTGTGTGTAAATACGTTCGGCATAATAATAGTGGTGTGTTCATGTAAATTTTAAAATGTTTAAATATATATTAATTTCGTTTTAATGGGACTTGGGAGACAAAATCAAAAATGTGGGAAAGTCGATCTAAAGTAGACTTTACGACAAATTCATATCAGTTTTTAGAATCCTTATCGCACCACTAGGTTCATCGGTACGTTGGAAATAGAAATGGTCTAAATTACTATGTTACGTGTGTGATAGAAAAAGACAGTCGCCGCTTTCAATCCCTTTAAGACCTTTATACGTTAAAGATATACCTCGCGTATATTTTTTTCCAATAATGAATTTTTTTATTTTTATATGAATGAAAAACATATGATATGAATTTATACAACGTTTATAGATTATAAAAAAACATAATATTACCTATTATATAATACAATAATAATTATGTATACAGATATGATAAATGTATACATCCGGTGCAGTTGTATAATGCAGTAAATATAATATTATATATGTATATTGCATGTACTATTGTGTCATTACTCATTAGCATATGTTAGCTATATAATGTATTAGCTATTTTAATATATTTATACAAATATACATATATTACAGTACGAATATTATTATTAAATACTATTTTGATAAAAAAAATTAGAATGCTTCTTGTTAAAGGGAAAATATCAATATTATTATCTATACCTACGCATATTATATACCTATATTGTACTAATATAATTGATGAGATAATATAATATATAGTCATATAGGTTATATAAACCTGTATAATAAAAAGTAATATATTTTAATATAAAGTGTGTACTTCTGTAAATATAGTGATAATCATGTGTATATTAAATATCTTTAGCTTTATAGAATAGTTTAAAAAAACAATCAATTAATTTAATTTATTTTATAAAACATCATACCGTTTCTTTAAGACATAAACTATATTATAATATATAATATATATATATATATATATATATAAAAATGTTCTGAGAATAGTCCTGCAAACGTGATAGAGTTTCACAGAAACGCATAATATCCGATTAACTTATACCTACCATTATATATTTATTATTATAAATCAAAATAAATTCGTTACATATTGTATACTGAAATTTCGAGTTCGATTTATTTATCAAATATAATATATGCAATACCCACCTACCTATGCCTATAACAATTTATTATAATTATAATATTGATAAAATAATGGAAATATATATGTACTTATATAGGTAAAAGGTTATAGGTATAACTGTGAACTACAGTATAAAGTTATATTCTTTCAAATATTTAGATAATTATCTATATTTGTATATTATATGATTAAAAACATCTTTTTTTAGAGATTATAGTATATTATAAATACACTTCTATTGACTATATTAACAATATTAATTTTTAATAATTCCATATTTATTTTTTTATGGAATATTTTAATTCTATATTTCAAACTGGGATATATGTGCATGGCAACACAAATGATATAATCGAACGTTTATTGTAATATTTATATAATTAAAGACAATATGTTTTATTTTTAAATAATTTACATCTGAATACAGACTATACTGTTAAGTTACCAGTTTTCACTAAGATTTCGTAATCAAAAATAACTTTTTTACTGTAAGACTGCTTGCAGTGTATTATTAGATATCTTAACCGGTTTATGTATATTATATTATGCTCCACAAGATTATAATATTGTAATATATCGTTTGAAATGTAGTTAGGGTTCTATTATACTAAAATAAAAATGTCCTCTTCTTTTATACATTTTGAAAATATAAAGAAAATATTGTATTTATTGAAACAAGTAGCATAAAAAACAGCGAGTAGCCAGAAACACGTGCACTCTCCTCCACATAGATTAGTAAATCTATATTTTTATAATTTTATACAAACACACATTCATATAATTGATATGTACCTATTACGTATGAAGGAAAACATTTTTTAGAGTAGATAAAAAAACCTGCGTATGTGTAATATCATTGATTTTATATTATATAATATATAATCAATGGTAATATGTATAGGGGAGACAGGCTTAATATGACATACCATTTTTTAAATTTGACTTTTGAAAGTTAATATTATAAGCTATAAAACGCGAAACTACATACTTATCATACATACTTATCCCGTACACAAATATAAACGAACAAAGAAATTTTTAAAAAAATTTATTATTTTTTCAAAAAACTTGATTTTTTAAAAATGACATAGGTACCTACTTTCATAAATTATATTTTTTTTATACCTATGTATAAAAATAGTATTTAACTTTATGTTTAATATATTTATTATTATTTTTTTTTGTTATTTAATATTTAAATAAATTAAATAATCTGTAACAATATTTAACAATAAATTTAGATCACTAATAACAGAATATTCATAAATGCTCTACTAAAATGGTGATAATTTATTTTAATCAAAGGTAAAAGTACATACTTAAACTAAAATTTCTGACCACGATTGTCGTTTGATTTTACGATTATAATTTGATATTATTGTTTCTAAAAAAATCGAAATTTAAATTTAAATAAATATTGGCAGGTAAGTACCTATAATAAAAATAATAATAAAAATAAAATAAAAATTAAAACTAGAGTAAAACGACATACCACTATGTTATTTTGCCCGATATTATAAAAGTTTTTTAAAACTTTTCTCATATAATTTATATAATTAGGCAAATTTATTATATAGTTAAATCATAGCTTACATTTTGTTCTACAATATAGGATAGCAAAAAAGTTAAATAAAAGTAGTTATTATTATATTTTTTAATTTAAAAAAAATCGTTATCACCAAAAATACATTTTTATTTATCAATTCTTTGATAAGATATATATAAGTTATCAATGTTTGGAATAATATCAAGAAGTCTATAATGGTATGTTTGTATATACAAGGAATCTGTCTGGTCATCAAATATCAATATTTCCAATTATAATACTGATGTGGTGTCATATTACCCTGGCATGTCATATGCCGGTTTCTCCTATATAAGCATAGATACGATGATTTTTGTAAATTTATCTAAAAATCATTGTTTTAATTTTCCGAATTTTTATTTATAATAGTATTCAAATACCTACTATAATATTTAAAAAAATATAAGTAGGCACCTACCTAATTACCTTAATTATTAAACATAATTATAAGTGTATGTTGTGTGTATCTATGTCCTATGTACCTATAGTATATTATACAGTATACTATATAGCAGTTTCTCGATATTTTCATAGTAGCAACTACTAAATCATAATATATTTATATAAGTTCTGAAATATATTAAAATAACTATAGGTATATAATAACTGTAACTATATGTATTGTATACCTATACATAGACGGCTTGTCACTAGATATTAAAAAAAGGTTTTTACAGTCCAAATACCATTTTTTTCACACTTATTATTAAGTATGGAGGGGAGAATCTGGAACCACTACTGATGTTTTATAGATTTGGTATTTAGATTTTATACTTATTTAATGTTTTCTCCTATGATATTACGAAACAAATTTTGAGAAACTCTGTTACAGTTTGTATAGTAGCATCATAAGTTCTTCTTCTTCTCCTTCGACTGTTATCCCAACTATATTATCATAAGTTATGCTTTAATTATAATTATCTCTACCTATATCGTTTATTGTATATTGTATATATTAATTATGAATACATATATAGGTATTACAGTAAGAATATAATTTCGTACGTTTTATTTTTTTGGGAACGATTCTGTATGCTTTTTATTCATTCAAAAACCAACACCATTCCGGATGGAATCGGGTGCAGTTGTCAAATTATAGGTGTACTTAACTAAAAGAAGTAAACCTAATCCGTATTTAAATTTAAATTTAACCTGTTGGCTGTTACTTACTTGGACGTGGTGTTTCACAGCGGATATTTTCGAATTAAACTGTTAGCGAAGCGAGTGATTGACTTTTCCTGGTCTATATAGGTGCGACCGAATGAAGTACCTAATTTTTCATATTAAACCCTTATTGTTGACACATTTGGTAACTTTTTGATGAAAAATATTACCACATTCGTCCCATTTCATTGGGACTACGTTGCATTAAAACACCATACTAAATCGTATCATAAAAATGATAAAAAAAAAATGGTACTGTCAAACAATTATGGAATCGTGAAGTTTTACCCATACTATAAACTCTATTGATATATGAAATTATTTGGGAATTGCATTTTAAAACGTTATAAAACTATTAAAGTATACCTAACGCATTAACTAATTTATTATTTACCGCATGTATAAGGCCGTATAGTACATAATGTGTGTGTGTAATGTGTTTATGTAAATATATTTATAATATATATATATATTGAATATAAACGAATTTAGCATAATTCTTAATATTTTTGTAACATTAAATTGTGATCATTCTGTACAATGTACATAAATACATAATATAATCTCCAAAATGAATATCTATATATTACCTTATACGATAATTTCAGTGTTGTAAATACTAAATGTTCATTTCGTCTCGTGGTAAATATTTCCATTATCTCTGTCAAAAAATCGAAATTTTTATAATAAAACCATGTTAAGAAATGGCGATATCCACATTTCCATGGCAAAAAATCTAAACTACCTATGATTTTATTATTATTATTATTATTATTTGCCGGCTTAAAAAAAAAATAAATACATTTTAAAAACATGTTCTTGATTCCATTTTTCATATAATATGTATAATATGCAATAATGGCCTATGACATATGTATATATAGTATATATAAAATGTATGAATGAATTTAAAAGAATACTAACCATCAACAGAAGTCATTGTATTTTAGTTTTAGTCTATAAATATTGTTATTCATAAATAAAATATTTATTTATATTTTTAATATTATATAGTGCCCACCTACCTAATTATTACACATATTTAAACTCAAAAATGTCATTCAATTTGTTGTGACATGTGACTGTATAATATATAAAATTATGTAATATTATTATGCATTATTATGTCAATACTCATTTAGTTTAAACATTAGTAAATAAATGTGAAATATAAAATTTAAAATTTCAATTGATGAGTGACGACTGATGACATATTTAATTAATATCCACGACTCCTGAATATTATAATTAGGACTCGGAAGTTGTTTTATTTGCATATTTTTTGTAGACTTATAGATTTATTGCTAAGTAAGATAGAAATTAATTTTAAGACACTACGAAAAATATATCAAAAGTTTATAGTGCATTTTTTGAATATTTAGTCATTTTTTAGTTTTAAGAGCATATTTCTTAATTATACAATTTTTTGGAGCATATTTGATGATTAATGATAATACAAGTTAAAAATTCGTAAATTGAAAATATGTATAATTTAATTTGAGAGCCATCACTATACAGTGTGTTCTAAAATGAATACACATACTCTGAGAAGAGGTGATACGACGAATATTTTAAAAAAAATTTTGTCCTTTAAAGACCTATATATATTACCTATATAGTTTTTAAAATTATTATTCATTTTATTTATTTATTATTCATAGTATATTAAGATAAATGTAAAAATAAATACACGATAATATTTTCTGCAAAATTCTCGTATACAAATCCATATATCACATTATTTTCCCTCATTTTCGAACCTGAAGTCGTGGTGAAAAAAATCATGTAACATATCGATATGAGCAATTCGCAGGAAATATTATGAAGTTATTTTATAATTATAAGAAATATTTTTACAAATATATATGTATTGCACTATTGCAATATTTTAATAATAAATATAAAAAATCCAAGATTTTTATTTAAAAAGCATGTTAATCAGGTATGTTAGACGTCAATAAATAAATTATACCATAATATTTTCTGTAAATTTCTCGTACGTATCTATGTCACATCATTTTTTTTCATTATGATGACGACACTGAATGTCAAAAAATTGGCAAAAATGAGGAAAATTATATGACATCGATTCGTATGAGAATTTTACAGGAAATATAATGATGTATTTATTTTCACATTTATCTCAAAATACTATGAATTACAATTTAAAAACATAGTTTTCAAAGGTAGAAATAAATTCTAAAACTTTCGTCAATGCTCACACTGAGTAGGTATGTGTACGCATTTTCGGTATCCATTACACATTTCCAACACTGTATATGTTGTATCATATTATTCAAATACCTAGTTTATATAAAAAACAATGTGTTTAATATTTATATTTAAGAGCGCATATTTATTATATAAAATAATATTTGATAATGTGTAGATTTCTTATATTGATCATTGTTATTATATGGTTATTTCGGTCGTCATCGTACCTATATATGGTGCATTAAATTCATTAAAGTAAACTAACAATATTAACTCTAGGATTTACTAAGTATTTATAGTTTTATAAAATATTTGTATTCATAAAAAAAAAAATGTGCATATTTTTAAAGAATATTTGTACTTATGTGTGCATAAATGCATGCATATTTAGAACGTTTTTAGATCATTAAGTTCCGAGCCCTAATTATATCTATATCTATATTTATATAATAGGTATATAGATACATAGTGTAATATAATTATTACCGTAAACATAATGATAATAAAATTATTTATTTATTTAAGTGTAAATAATATTTTTTATTATTTATAAATTTAAATTTAAGTAACGTGGAATTACTTACGCATTACCTATATACCTATGTACGAGTACAATATACTATTTCGAATGAATTACATAAATGTGTTTAACATACTTGAATTAATATGTATACAGTATTCCATTAAATACACAATCATGATAATATTTTTATTTTTTAATTTAGTTCACTCGGAAGACGATAAAACCAAATCTAAAATTATCCATATAAAAGATCCTATAGAATCAATTAAAAAACCCAATGATAATGGAAACGATAGCCAGTCATCAAGTGATGGCGAAAACATGAGACCCGGAACTGGAGAATTGCCTGAAGGCGTTCGTAGAGGTGTCTGCAAATGGTTTAATTCAAAAAAAGGTTTTGGATTTGTCACTCCAGATGATGGTGGTAAAGACGTTTTTGTCCATCAGGTAGTATAAAATATACACAAGTAAAGTTGACCCAATATACTAATATAAATTATATAATTGGTTTTATTTTATAGAGAGTAATTAAAAAAGACGGGTTTAGATCTCTTAGAGAAAATGAACACGTAGAGTTTACATGCCATGAATCAGATAAGGGTTTAGAAGCTACTTTGGTTACTGGACCTGGTGGTCAGTACTGTAAAGGATCAAAAAAAGCTTATCCTCCAAAAAGACTGAGGTAGGTATTATAAACTAAAGAAGTGTACGCATTATTGTTATAATATATATTTGTAATTATTTACATTATTTTTGTACTAGATGTTATAACTGCGGAGATTTTGCCAATCATATAGCAGCTAAATGCACATTGGGTCCAATGCCTAAACGCTGTCATAGTTGCAAGGCTCCAGACCATCTTATCGCTGATTGTCCAAAGGCTCAATCCAAAGAAGCTATTAATAAGTATACAAAAACTCCGCGAAAAAAATCAGAGCGACAGAAATCTAGGCCAAAGTCAAAACCTGAAGAGGATAGTGTAGACGAAGAACAGTCTACTGTTTTAATCAATCTAAATGGAGATGAGATTGATGATACAAAAGAGAAAGATAATTGAGTACAAAACGACTATTAAAATATCATTTATAATAATAATTAATTTTAATTGCATGGAGACAAATTAATCATTTTTAATCATTGGAGTTTTAAGATATTCCTTAAAAAAAGACTTTATACTTATACCATTTTGTAAACTATTTTTTTCTAATTTAAATTTTTAATGTTGATAGAATTTCAACAAATTAAATTATTTTATTAATGTATGTATAATTTATTTTTTGAACTCATTACACCCGATCAACTTTTCAATCGATATTTCCAAATAGATGATTCTTTTTGTTCTTTGCGTGCCATTTTGGACACCTTATCCTCGCTTTTGTCTTCCATACAAGCGTATACTATGCACGCCAATAAACAAATAACAGCTAGAGTCATTGTGCCTAGTATAAGCCAATATTCTTTAATAATTTCAATAAATGGTACTTTAGTTGAATTGATTTCCACATCTAAAAATAATAAAATGATTATTAAAATATACTCATAAACATTATTCAAAAAAAAACCTCAAATATGTAAGTCAAATAAAAAAAACCAGTGCGTTTATTTTTACCAATAATCCATTTTCATTAAAAATAATAATTGAATTGTTAAAAAATGATTTGATATTGTCAGAATGTCTCATAAGTCCTCATAAGGTTTTTCTACAAAGTTTATATTATGAAGTCGTAAGAAAAATGTTATTATAAATGTACAGGAAAATCTCGTGGCGGTTCTATAGAACAAATAAACTAATAATATAATGTAATGTAGAGAGTAACATTTCCCCATCGAATTTTTAAGGTTACTTACGTATTATTATATTTGGGTTTGAATAATATGTATCCATGTCAATATTGTCAATTTAGACAATAATTATTTGTAAGGTGTTCTGCTCCATAACTGCCAAGAGATTTTTCCATTTTTTTTGAAGAAAAAAAATAACTATGTTAATTAAATGAATCCTAAATCTCAAATTTTATTATAATCGGTTCGGTACATACTTTTTTCTAAAAATCAAGACTTAAAAACTGAAAATAGCTACGAAATATGTTATTTTTATTGTAAAAATTTAATTTTTGTGTCATTTTAAAGTTTTAAATAGTTATTAAACGTATCTGAAATTAATTTTCATACGTTGTCACGTAATACACGTTTGCGTTTTATGCAACATCATGGCCACCTTGTTTAGAGCTAGAATATAATATGCTATATAGTAGTGTAGTAATCTGCCATTTTGTTAAGTTTTCATTTTGTGCGGCTTTTTTTTAGCTTGGCGGGGCAGACTTACCGGTTTGTTTGATACCTATATTATAGTATAATATATAATATTTAGTTATAATAATAACTTAAAAAAACCTAGAACATCGGTTTACTACAACATATACATAAGATAAAGGAAAAAATTATCAATTCAAAAATGTTAAGATCGTCATATTATCATACAGCAAACGATTTATTGCGATCCATACACTGATATTTTGAAATAAGCAATAGAGATTATCATATATCAAAATATCACCGGTAAAATCTATTTCTAAACAAAAATATATTTTATTTATTTATTATTAACCCATTAATCGATAACTATACAACAAAAATGTATAGGTATTAGGTACCATATTGTGTAGGTAGGTATACTTAATGTGAAATCTGAAAAGTAATCCAAGACCGGATAGCTTGATGAAGTTAAGTAAGTTTAAGTTGTGAATTAAAGAACTATGGCTAATAAAACCCACATTTCTTAGTGCTTTACATAATTTACTGATTCGACATACCTATGGTTAGTAAAATCTGATATGTAAATGGTAACCTTACCTATGGTAAGGTTCTTTACCATCCTTACTTGATTAATTTTAATGATAATTCAATTATTTGAATTATATATTTTTTTAGATTTTAATTTTACATTGTTATGCTATTTTTATGTTTTATGGATATATTGTATACATTTTTCGGGTAAAAGGAGTACAGCAGTTTTGAAATAGTCATTTTTTAATGTCAAATTTGTTCTCGTATAAGATACTATGGACTGGTATCGAAAGATAAATTAGCGGAACCAAAATGTTTCTTAATGGCGGGCGTAAAAAATCTAGCAAAACTTTCGCCATCTATGAGCAAAAGTTACATTACTCGTAAATTGATATTATTATAAACACGAGACTAGTATCTCATAGCGTTTTCCATCTATTGTATTTGCTTACACTACACTAGTTTATACTGTATCACACTACACGCGTGCAATAACAAAAGCAGCAATGCATTATCAATTTTATTTAAATTTTACAAAATTGTATATAAATAATACAATTACGGATTAACGTATTATCTTATCACGAAAAATAC